>OMPJ01007981.1:1896-22299 GCA_900312935.1 Carapus acus | reverse complement strand
TATTTTATTATATTACTCTATAATATATATTGTTATTATATATGTTTATTTTTATTATATATTTTACGATTATAATATTTAAGGAGGGACTGTCTTGCAATTATAGGATCAAATCCAAATTGGAACCAGGGTTATGGAAACTACTGGAATCAAGGTTACGGGAATTATGGAAATTATGGCTACAATAACCAAGGCTATGGGGGATATGGAAGTGGCTATGACTACTCTGGGTACAATTACTACGGTGACTACAACAGTAAGTACCTCCATTTTCGTATAATGTGTCGCAAAAGTCCTCTTGTTCTCCCCCCAATGAATGTCTAACCTTTCAAATAACTCTTTGCAGATCAGTCTGGTGGATATGGCAAGTCGCCCAGGCGTGGTGGTCACCAAAACAGTTACAAGCCTTATTGATGCGGGAGAAACCCCTCACATCCAAAGGAGGTATGACGAAAGATCAGCTCAGACCGTAAATGAAAACATAGCTGTAATATTCACTTTGTATGGTAATTTAATGTGTAATTTCCTCTTGTAAATTTCTTTTTCTCAGCACCCACAAGTGCTTTACAGTAGTGGTAACATAGAGGCTACACGCTTGTGGTGATTATTTTTAACAGCTGGCCTTCTGCTGCCTCTTTTGAACCGTCCTTTTTTTTTTTCATTCATTCCTTTTTTCTTTTTTTTTCCTTTTTGTCTCTTTTTTTTAACTTGTAAAGTTAACAGGTAAAGTACTGCTACTACAGTAAATGGATGCCAAAGTTAAGGATGTGCAAGGAAAACAGAAAAAGGAAATTTGTTGTCTCCCTAACTCTGACATACCTTGTTTGTACCTGCCAGCGGAGCTTCCTTGCAGGCCATGAGCTGACTCCCAGATACTCTCAGGGCCCGCTCAATGCGGACCGGGTACGAGAAGCGTACGCTCTCGAATGCTGCCATTTGGTATGGTCTTACAACATCCTGTATCAGCATTTCTAAACTAAACAATATGGGACACGTCCAGCTTTGTCATCTTTGTTTCCTTTTGTAAAAAGTCTCTGTAACTGTATGTAATGTAAACATTAAAATATACATACTTAATTGTGATTTTTTACAGGCCATTACTCCCCCACAAGTAATGATTATAATTATGACATAAATAACTAATTTGCTTTTCAAAGGATATACAGCCTTCTCTGGACTTTCCAGTTCCCTTTGTTAATATATGCAATCCTAATGTTAATGTGTGTAATGCTTGTTTCTTTATTTAGCGCTCGTACCAGTCATAGGCAGTAGTCCATGAGCTAAAACCTGGTTTGTATTCGGATGTTACTGTGTTTGGGGGAAAAGTGCATTTTGATCACTACTGTACATGTATTTGTTCTCTTTTGTGCTACTGACAGCGATGGAAAAGACTCCTCTCTTAAACGTTGTTAATTTTTCCTCTAACAAAATTTTCCCTCTTAACCTTTTTGTAAAACATGAAGAATCAAAGTGTCACCGACATTTTCCAGAAATTTGCATGTTAATGCTTTCTTTAATGTGTATTTGTGACCCAATTGAAGGCTTCTCCCGTGTAGTATTTTTGCCTTCGACATTGACGAGATACGGCACCTCAGGATTTCTAGCTTATGGACTAACTTTAATGGTTAAATGTTAAAAGTATTGTTCCCACTTGGCTTTTTCTTATTTGCTTTGGTTTTGTATTGTTTTTTCACATTGGACTTAAGACAAGGGGGATTCCTTTGTGTTTTTTTTCTGTAGTTTATACCCTAGAGTGCTGCAGTTGTGTAAAACCAGTTTCTTTTTCGTGTTTCTGTAGGTGTCAGCGTGATGGAGGACGGCCGCCAGCAGGAGGCGCTTCGGCCAGAACGATGATGTTTTCCGGAAAAGTACAATGATCAGCATTTCCTCAATATTTAAGGAGTATTTCTTGTCGCAAAGAAGTTATCGATTCTGATGTTTTGCATTTAGTTAGAACACTGCCTAGATCCAGCATTTTGACCTTTGCTATTCTTTGTTTTGTTTTGGGGTTTTTTCTTAGTGTGTGTGTGTGTTATTTTTTTAATACGTTGCAGATGCTGTTTGTGAAATATTTTGGTGCATAACTGATATTAAGTGAATCGGTTGAATACATTACAAATGTAAACTAAAGCATTGGTTTGAGAAAAAAAAAAGCAAAATATACAAAGTGCGTTGTTAACCATTTATCTTCTGTCATGTCTTACAGAATTCAACAGTCATTATAAACATATATATATACACAGTGTAATGGACAAGGCAAAGGCAAAAAAAAATAAAAAAAACTTTGATTTGTGAAGCGTTCACCGTTGTGAATGGAGTGTAAGGAAATATTTGGGCCTTTGAAATGCAGCCGCTGTCGTGGTCTCACAGTCTGACAGTTCGTACCTGAGCTCACTTTCTGTGCACGTTTGTGTCGACATAAATATTAACATCCTGAAATTGTGTAAAACCAGCTGATATGATAATGACATTGATTAAACACCCAGATGATCAAGGAATATTGCGTCATTGTGGCCTTCTCACCAGCCTCCACCTCAGACCTCATCTCAGATCACCTTGGTTGCAAAGAGGATGATGAGGATGATGATGACCAGCACCACTATGCCAATGACCACCATCATTTTAACATTCCTCCACCAGTATTTCCTGGAGACGCGGGATGACGTCCGCTGGAATGTGTCGGCCTGGAATGACGGAACATAAAGAAATGATCCTCTGTGGTGAGACTAGATGTGAGGGACATCATGTCACGAGAGTAACTCACAGACGCCTGCAGCCCGTCTGTCTTGCCGATGAGGTCGTCCAGTCGGTCTCCTCGCTCCAGCACTTTATTGATGTTGTCTTTGAGGATCACTTTGACCTCGTTGACCTGACCCTGCACGTGGTCCAGTTTCTGGGGCGGAGCGGGTGCGGGCGGTTCAGGGTTGGGTTCGGCCTGCCAGACACAAAATATTGAAGATCTTAAAGGCAGTTTGTGTGTGTCAGCCTGTCAAACTAAATACATGTGTGTGTGTACGTATGTACATATATATCTATATATTTACACATAGATATGACCAGCACCCCTATATTAGCTGTGTATATACACACACAGACACACACACACATACATGTATATCTATCAATCAATCTATCTATCTATCTATCTATCTATCTATCTATCTATCTATCTATCTATCTATCTATATGCTTACACACACATATGTATATTATATATATTCTCCTGAAATATATACAGTATATGTGTATATACAGTATGTTTCTCCTGTATACACTGTAGATTGTTCTTTTCTTTTTTTTCCTTTTTTTTTCTTTTTCATATCTTTTGCACTGGAGCCCAGCAATTTCATTTCATTGCACAATGTGAATTTTTGTAATGACAACAAAAGATTCCTGACTCCTGATATTTGTGCCCCGACAAGCAGATTGTGCCCTGACAAAGTTAGCCAACTAGCTTGGTGAGGACATCCTCTGTAAATGGCCACGCCAATGTTTCTCTGCTTTGCCAACTTCCAAAGAGGAACATTCAGTCTTTGTTATTCTTAAACTCAACACTGGCACAACAGGGAAACACATTACTCCCTGTCCTGAAAGTTTCCTAGAAAATATTTGCATTTCTCGCCCTGAATTTGTGTTTTGTCAGGGTCCAGTCCCACTCTTACCTTGTACTTGCAGAACCAAACCTCTTTAACAGGCGGATTTTAGCCCAGATAACCTTTAAACCTTTGGCCCAGGTGACTTTTACTGGTCCAACACAGTGGTCACACTACAGGTTAACAACTAGTCACCAACAGGTCACCACCATTTTTGTTGTAAAACACTTGACTCTGGTCGTTCCTGGTGGCAGTACTCACCATGATGCTGCTGCCTTTGCCGTGTGATGAATAACAGAACCACTCTCAATGAAAAAAGAGTTTAAAGAAGAAGTTCCTGGGGAGTCCTTCAGCTCAGCCTGGCCTGCATGATAAACAAACAGCGAGCGGAGCTTCTGGTGCCTGTGTGAGTCACGCACAGTGGGAGCGGAGCAAATGTCTGCTGAAGGTTGCAGCTCTCCACCGTTACACATTAACCTGCTACTGCCGAACCGAAAGCCTCGTCACTTTCCTCCCCTTTGTCGCTTTCCTCCCCCTCCTCGCTTTCCTCCCCCCCTAAACAGAAGTACACAGATGACTGGCACTCAGCTTATTTCCTATTTTCCATCATAGGTCTTCTGTCTGTGTAGCAGCGAGGGAACCTGCTGTGTACACTGACTGACTAAACCCGTTTTGTGTGTGTGTGTGTACGTGTGTGTGTGTGTGTATTTGCACTATTTGCACTGCATCAGGTGGCAGAGCGCCCGAACTGGGGCCAGCAAAGAGCTGATATGCCCGACCAAAGGCCGCTCCTTCCCAGCTCAGACATATTTGCAAGGCAATAAAGGGGATGAGGTCAGACCATGGCGGCCTTCAGTTTTCTGAGATGACGAGAGATTCACACTTTACGCGGTTGTTGATTTGTGCAAACACGCCTGATTGATTCAGGATCTGCCTATTATTTTCCAACATAATCTACAAATGCAATCTGCAAGAACCACTTAAACAGAGAGGTGTTTACATACAGGACAGCTCCTACGCAGAAGTACGTCACTTAAGTGCCACATGAAGCACAAACCTTGTGCTGTGTTGATGAAAATGTGAGAGTTATCAGTGGACGAAGAGAATAAAGATGGAAGGAAACGACAAGAGCAACATTTGTAAGTCTGTTGTAGAGGTCGCGACCACAACTTCAACCACTTAAATAAGTTTATCACCCGGTACAACAACAAAAAACAAGCTAGCTAAGCTTGTGGGAGGTGCTGCTCTTTGGCATTTGCTTGCCAAATTGTCAAGGCCGAGGGATGAGAGCCACAAAGGGAGCCATTGTTTGGCCTGAGAGATTAGAAAAAAACAAAACATCACGTCTAAAAGGCTGCAGGATAATGTGAAGTAACCGCGGTGGTGTCGGAAGTATTGCGGGGAAGGGAAAGGAAGGGTCGGGGGGGGGACTTCAAAGTTGCTGATCATGCACATTTCACAACACTCTGGAGATCCACTGCGCACGTTAACACAAAATCAGGGCACAAGCTGGACTCCAAACTTTAAAGGGTCGATGTTAAGTACACAACCTATGTGGGCAGTAACTACTGTATGTGTGTGTCTCTGCTGAGATAAATGGTACAACATGGGGCTGGTGGGCAGATGTTCCTCAAACGCAGCGTAGAATTGTAAATTACGCTGATATAACGTCGTCACTGATTGTCTCGTAAGTGTTGTTGGTGAGGAAGAGTCAACAGGACACGGCGGGTGTGTCTCAAGATGTGGAGCCGACGGAGGACTTTGTCCATTCAAGTTGCGTTATATTCAGTACGGCCATGAAGTTTATTGTTGATACGTTTATTGTTGATTTGTCATTTTACTTCATGCTCTGCTCAGATAAAACCAGGAAGCAGAATAATTTCTTCCAGCGTCCTATGAAATGCAGTTTGACAGCAGCAGGTCCCTGAGAGGAACACAGTGTCCCCAAATGTCCGCGCTAAGTACACGGATTGGACGGAATAATAACCTGTAATTTAAGGCCGCTCACTGCCGTCAGACGGATGTGAAAACTACCTTGGCAAAGGAGGAAGATGATTGGGTTGAGGGTGTTGGACCTGCCTCACAGTTTCTACAAAGCTGCCAGGAAGATCCAAAAAGTAATCTAGATCCAAAAACTAATCTACAGTGTTTTAGGAAATACTTAAGACATTGCAGATGACTATTTACTTTGTTTTGTGGAACCCTATACAGCAGTTATGTTATTACTGTAGGAAATCTGTCGTCATAAACATTTTCAAACAAGCAGCAAAGTGAGTAAGATTTGTATGAACAATAATCACAACATTTTCTCAGACGTGTAGTCAGGCTACAAGCTAACTGAGGCGCTAGGTAGACGAATTCGGATGACGTTTGCTCCGCTCACGTTGATCATTCAGTTTGTGAAGGTTCCTCGATGTCCGTGGGATCGTGTTTGGCTCAAATGCTCACAATCAATGCAAAACTGGGAAATATTTCAACAAAATTAAGTAGGCGTGCTCGTCGCTCTTCTGCTTTCTCGCTTGAGTGCGTAGGTAGGTGGGTAGGTAGGTGGGTAGGTAGGTAGGTAGGTAGGTAGGGGCTAGGAAAGGAAATTAAAGGCCCCAGCAGCTAATAGTGACACAGAAGGAAGAAAATACTAAAAACTATGCAGTCTACAACAGGTAGTAAGAAGGACTGACAAACTAACTGACAATGTACAATGAGTTACACATAGTATTTACAGTAGGTAGGTAGGAAGGTACTTTATTAATTCGTTGATCTTGCAATCCAGGAGATTATAGGCCCCAGCAGCTCAGAGTAATACAGATCATAAATTTAACAATAAACAGTATACAAGACATACTAAAGTACTTTAGTATACTTAACAGTTTACAGTTTACAGTATGACATACAGTAAGTAGGGATCTGGCTAATTAGCTCACTAACTAAAGAACTTACCGACAATAGACCTTTAGCAACACACATTTATTGCAGTAAAGTATTCAGAGGTTGCATGTAAATCACACTGCAGGTTATTTGTGCATATAGATGAAATCTGCTTTTGTGATATTGTGGGTGATATTGATTTACTTCTGGAAACCACTTGGAGCACCTCAGTGTGTGACAGTTGGGATCCGCGGAGGGCATGAGGGCGATGGAGCAGCCGAGGGCTCGGGGGGACAGAAATGAGAGGAGGTATGAAGGAGGAAATACAGCCTGAGGAGCAACAGAATCGTAGTTTTTGTGTGTCCTACAGGGCCTCAACTTGGAGGCACAAAGCGGCCATTGTGTTACCATGTGGCCCCCTCACTGTACTGCGCCTTCAACAGCCCAAAAAAACTGAACAACTTTGCACAGCTGCCTATCAACATGCTACACCGTGTTTGTTGCGATCAACAAATTGATGGATTTGAGATGAGACCGTACAAAGACACAAGTGGTAACGACCATTTCTCTCTGCGGTTTGTACGCGACCCATTCATTGGGCATAGATGTTTACCCAACAGCGGCATCTGCTGGCCGCGTGGATGTACTGCAGATCTGAGCGACCCCTCCCACCTGAATGGCGTTTCGAATGTCTCGTCCAGGTTCGGAGTTAATAATTACTGGGTTTTGTGGCGGCTGGAGAGGAATAAATCTGCCCACGCGTTGACGCGTTATCAACGCATTCCACGCTCGGGATTTTGTCGATTACGTCCTCATAAGAACTCGTTTTGTCGCCCGAGAAGTTGATGATGAATCCCAGGGGGACCCCTCGGCCAAAGACTTTCCTGTTTACCTCCGAGTCTGTCGGGCAGGGACACGCCGGTAGGACTGTTGTTTTTATACGTTATTTTACGAGCGATACGTCCGCACATGTCTCATATTCACTACACAGGCTCCTCTTGTTGAAGTTTCTCAACTTGGTCATTTGCGCTGTGTGCAGTGCACGCGGATTTAGCGCAAATAGGCACAATGACAGAATTCGTCCCGTAATGTTTGCGTGATTCTTGTGTCCGTTTTGGCAGATAAGATCTGTGACCAGATCAGTGATGCTGTGCTGGATGCCTACCTGAGCTGCGACCCCGATTCCAAAGTGGCCTGTGGTAAGAATTTGGTTCAAACTGGAGTCTGCATGAATGAATAGACTCCAGTTTGAGTTTATGGCTGTAACGGTTGATAAGTGTACATAAAAATGAGGAAGATGAGTCCTAAGGTCACACCAGGCCACCACAAGCCTGCACAAGCCGACTTGAGGGAGAAAGTACCACTTCTTTGACTCCTAATCCCTTCATTGGTTTTGTAATCTACTTTATGGACCATTCAGTGGAGACCTGAAGACTCTGGAAGCCGAGGAATGTCTTTAATTATGATCCTACTTATTAGCCCGGTTACTGAACCCGGTGGAAGAGGAACAGGCTCTGTTCTGTCCTTATCTAACCCAGCGTGGTCCTGTTCATTGAGTGTGGTTCTGCCAAGATCTCAGATATGTTTTCAGGTGGTTCAACCGAACGGAAAATAGCAAGAAATGTAATTTCAGAGTGTGTGGCCAAAACGGGCATGATCATGTTGGTTGGAGAGGTCACGTCCAAGGCCATCGTGGACCATCAGTCTGTGGTCAGAGACACCATCAAGAAAATCGGCTACGACGACTCCTCCAAAGGTGCGCCGCATGTTCCCCTGCAAACCTCCATGGAAACGTCCCAGAACCTTCTCAGACTCTCCTAATGTGACCTGCAGGCTTTGATTACAAGACCTGCAACGTCCTGGTGGCCTTGGAGCCGCAGTGTGTGGAGATATCCGACTGCGTGTTTGTGGGCAGGAGCGAGGAGGACATCGGCGCTGGGGACCAGGTTCAGAGCTCGACCTTTGGTCTTGTCTTATGTGTCTTGCTGATACAACGTGCCGGGGAATGAGGGTCAGAGAGCTGCGGCCCAAACGGGTAACAGGATTGAGACATTGGGAGATGGACGGAGTTGGACCGCAGCTTCTACGTAGTAGGAATACGAGGTCTGAACCCACTGTGTACTGTGTACTTCTGAAGGTACCCATAGTTTGAGAGACACGTGTGTCAATACACACAATACAAACACAATATTAGCAGAGGCCAAAAAATTATATTTAGTATCTTAGTAGTAGTGGTTGTAGTAGTAGTAGTAGTAGTAGTAGTGGTAGTATAGTGGTAGAAGTAGTCATAGTACTTAGTACCAGGAATCAGGAATCGTTCATTGTCATTACAGCAATTTTTTTGTGTGTAATGAAATTAAGGTGCTGAGCTCTGGTGCAAAATTATAAAGAAAGGAAAAAGAAAACAATGAAAAAAAGGAGAAAAATCTATATTTTATGGCATAAAGAAGGTTCTGTGATGGGTGCGATGAATTAAAGAGGACATAAATATACTTAATGAGGCACTTGTGCTCTGTGGGATGAGTAATCTGATGATTTGCGGTCAGGGCCTGATGTTCGGCTACGCCACAGACGAGACGGAGGAGTGTATGCCGCTCACCATCCTGCTGGCCCACAAACTCAACTACAGGCTGAGGGAGCTGTCCTGTAGCGGGGAGTGTCCGTGGATACTGCCCGACTCTAAATCGCAAGTGAGCCACACACCTCACCGCACGTCTCCACGTGTACAACGGCAATGTTTTTATTTACTCCGACCAAAAACGTGCCAACCCTTTACCCCAGGTCACCGTGGAGTACAAGGACGACATGGGAGCCATGGAGCCTGTGCGCATTCACACTGTGGTGATCTCGGTGCAACACGCACCCGACATCGCGCTGGAGGAGATTCGACACCACCTGATGGAGAAAGTGGTGAAGGTCGTCGTCCCGGCCAAGTACCTGGACGACAAAACCATCTACCATCTGCTGCCAAGTGGAAAGTTCCTGGTAGGCGGCCCACAGGTGAGTTACCAGCTTTAACTGAAAGGTCCTGAAGGTGTGTGTGTGTGTTTGTGTGTGTGTGTGTTGGAGGATGTGATGGAGGGTGTGATGGTACTTAATCTATCCATTAATCTACTGATCCAGGAAATTTAGCTTGACATTCTCGTGATTCAAGAAGTTCGACATATCTGAATCAGAGCTAATTTTGGCTAATCCTTGCCCTAACCCGGACCCTAGCCCTACCCCTTACCCTAACCCAGTGGTCCCCAATCTTTATTGCGCCATGGACCGGTTTCATATCAGAGGATATTTTCACAGACCGGTCTGGTGTTGCAGATAGGTAACGGAAGTGACGTAGCCAGTTGCTGTTGCTATGGTTCCCCCGGTAACGGTGCAAGATGAGTGTGATTCTACCGCTTAAAAGTGTAGCCACAAGGAAGAGTTACCCGTCAAAGATGCATGTTATCTCGGAAAGGGGTCCTTGATGTTACCTGTATGGTTGTGGAAAGCTCAGAGAGAAATTAAGTGTTGACTTGATACCGCTTAACGTACTAGATTGGCAAGTTAGCTGGTTCCGCACCAAGGTTCAGGACCGTAGGCAGATATTAGGCAAGCACCTTAACATGCATCTATGGCAAATCATAGACAAATGCGACGGAGAGGGTTCGGTCACCTTCCAAACTAAAACATTGTTCAGAATCATGGATTAAACGGAAATAGTTGTATAGGGTTTGGGGACCACTGCCCTTACCCTTTTCAAGAAGCAGTCACCGTTGAGTTCTTGTTTTGCCAGAGCGATGCAGGACTCACTGGGCGTAAAATCATCGTGGACACCTACGGAGGCTGGGGCGGCCACGGGGGCGGGGCCTTCTCCGGCAAAGACTACTCCAAAGTGGATCGATCGGGGGCCTACGCGGCACGATGGGTGGCCAAGTCTTTGGTGAAAGCCGGCCTGTGCAGGAGAGTTCTCGTGCAGGTGAGGAATCTGGTTATTTGAAGGGAAACCAACCTAAAACGTCACTTCTGCGAAAAATCTGTGAGATGAATAGCAGCTGGAGCTGAATGAGATCTGGACTTTAGGTTTCCTACGCCATTGGCGTGAGCCACCCGCTCTCCATCTCCGTGTTCCACTATGGCACATCCAGCCGGGACGAAGACGAGCTGCTGCAAATAGTCAAAAATAACTTTGACCTCAGGCCCGGGGTCATCGTCAAGTATGTCTTGGCTTTTGTTCTAAGATTTGTGTGGTGCTATCTGGACAGAAATAGCCGTGCTACAGCGAGTGTTTGTTTGTCTTGCAGAGAGCTGGGCTTGAAGAGGCCAATTTACCAGGCCACTGCCTGCTATGGCCACTTTGGCAGGGAGGAGTTTCCATGGGAACAGCCTAAGAGTCTCAGGCTTTGAGTTTAGGGGTTGCACACTTTGCTGTAACTTTGTCGTACTCAGATGTCAACAACATGAGGAAGGAACCCACGGAGAAACATTCTTTTTTTGCTTTATTTTAACAATGAATGATTCTTCTGATGTTTTTTTCTGAACAAAAATCATCTTATATGCTGAGGTACACATTTTGAATCATGCTGATGTCATGTGAATAAGATTACTTACATCTGATTGACGCAGAATAAATCACCTCTACGTTTTTCATGATATTACCACTGTAGTGAAAATTATAGTATTATTTCACTATCATAGAAATAAATCTCAATCTTGAAGATGATAGTGAATAAGAATACTTGCTGCTGACTGATGCAGAATAAATCGCATTTTAGTTTTTTAAATGATAATTTCACAGTAGTAGAAGTGTATGTCATGTTAGGAATTTAAATTATCTGAATTGTTACTGTATAGTAATGTCAAACGATCATTATTAATAGTAGTAGTGGTAGTAGTAGTATCATTATCATCATCATTATTATTATTACTGTGCACTGTGGAACAGTAGCAATAAACAAAAAGAGTGAATAAGAATTAATCACGTTGCTTTCGTTTTGAGTTACGCTTTAGCTCAAACTTCAGCCACAGGGTGGCGTTACAGGTCACAACAAGGTTATTTTTCAGGACGGAGGAAACATGGCTGTCACAAAAACACCCTAAAACACACATGTAGTGACAGAAGTTGTGTCGAGCTGTTGTTAACCGTGCCGTTACTCTTCAAGCGCCTCACGAAAACGTTGGAATGTTTTAAAAACCGCGTTTCCATCCGCTGGCCCGCGCAACAAAGGAGGGCAGAACTCATCAACTAGATGGAGTAGATGCAGGAAGATAAACAAAGACAGACGGCCGGGCCAATCGCGGCGCGCCTTACATTCCCACGCTGGCGTGAGCCCGCCCGTGATTGGCTGCGACATCGAGGAGACGCGAAGGCGGACAACCCAGCCAAGCGCGTGCTGGAAACTTCGCGTCTAAACATGGTCGCCGCGCAGTGAGGACCGCGCTCACGTCCGTGGACTTCACGCCGCCGAGCCCACACGCAGCGGCTCTAAAGCGGAATATTCGTCGTTTTTCGGTCCATGGCTGAGGTTGGGGATCGCCAGGACGTTCCCCGGGCGCGAAAGAGCGAAGTTGTAGCGTAGTTTGACCATCTCCTTCCTCCCCCCTCTCCTTCCTTTTCCCAGTGAGAAGGGAAAAAGTTTTCCGACAGCTCGGCGCCACCATGTCGGGGAATAGTGGAGTGTACGCGGTGAAGAAGAGGAAGAAACCCACGCAGAAAAAGTAAGATGGGGTGTTTTGGAAGAAGCTGCGATTGTTGTGATTCAATCCGGTTTTTGAAACCGCGAGACACGTAGTCGCAGAGTAGTGATTAGCCATTGCATAATTGCGGACGGTGGGCGTGGCGCATGGTCAACTGTCAATCACCTGCAATCATCATCATCATCATTATCATTGTAATCGTAGCTGCTGCTTTCTGTAGCACTTTGCGTAGTTTTGTTTATTTTATTTGGTGCTTAGTCAACGCGCCCTTAATCTGAAAGAATTGCAAATCGTAGTAATTACGCATGCAAACACTTGCTTGCATCCAAACTGCGTTAAGTACTTACACAATAGTAATATTGACCGTTTCAGCAACCCTAGTGATGTTAAATGTCATTGTGCCTGTTTTCTGTCACGTTTCAAAGCACAACAGGGTTATTGTGCAGTTGCGAGGATGACAACTGTTGCTATGATCTGTTGATTTTTGCGTTTGTGGGGCTTTTATTTGCAACAGAAGTGACCAAACTGTGATATTAACATGATTAACCCTTAGTTGCACATGTGGGGTCAAAAATGGTCCCAGGGGTTGTTTTCTTTCAAAATCTTTATAAAGAAAAATTGTTATGTTTTCATATTTCAGGTATTCCTCTTTAGACATGTGTATGACATAAGGCAATATTTTTCTTCATACATGTTTTCATTAGTCTTTAGAAAATTTTCAATATTTTAGAATATCAATTGGGGTCAAAAATGACTCCACTCGTGGAAGACTGTAGGTATTGGAAGATTGTGCATCTAAGGGTTAAACAGCAGTTACAATCACAATCTATGATGTTTGTGCAAAACACTATTCATCAAATGTAGAGGGCATTGTGGATATGAGCACAATGTTGTGTGCAGTGTCTCAATGATGTCTCTATAGGGTTGAGATCCAAGCGATAAATACTGTAGATATAAATTGAAGTGTTGCCCTTTGCACTTACATATATATCCCTTAACCACACGATTGTGTGTCTAGTGTTGTGTAAAAATAACATTGCTTGGGGTTTGGCGAGCCCGATGTGTTGATAGTCACGGTGGAGCGGTGCTCATACTAACCACCACTGATGGTTAAAAAATGCTACAAACGGGTTGGAGGCTGAAATGATTTTGGTGTAATTCCAGCTGTCATGAATAGAAGCAATTAATTTGCCTGTAGGCATCACATTTCAAGGTAGTTATGGTAGGAGTTGGTTTATTCCAGGCCGGATCTCCCCAGTTATCTCAGCCTCGCCTCCACACAAGTCTCCTCAACGCCCCCCACCCCCAGAGTTGAACTCCTTTCATCCTGGTTGTGTAAAGTTGTGTCTGAAATTCTTTTGTCCCCTGTGAGTGTGTGGTGATCTCCATCGTGTTATTAAGCGGCAGCAGCCAGGATTGTAATTTCAGCTACAAAAACAGTGTCCGCGTCTCTGTTGGGTCTTGATTTGTTTCCTCGTGCTTGTGGTTTCTTTTTCTTCACCTCCTCTGCGCTCCCTCACTCGCTTTGTTCTCCCCCCTCCTCCGTCCATCCCTTGTTATGCGGAGGAGGGATGGCACACCGGGCTGCCGAGCCAGCGTGTCGGGGCTTGTTTGGGAGGAATTAAGTTGTGGTGATTTTGATGTAGTAAGAAGGACAAAACTCGAGCCGGAGCAGAGCGGAACGCAGATGCGGCCTGGATGTTGTGATGTAATGTTGTCCTTGGAGAATTGTCTCCGTGCGCTAATTGGATGAGCGTTCGTAGTAGAGTTTGAAGTTTGTCTAAACCAAATATCCTCGCCGTGTTTTTGATAAGAGCTGCACTGAGAGGACACAACACAAGAGCCTCAACAACTCTGCAAACCTCCGAGACGGAGCAGCACGCAGCCATTCAATGTTTGGCTAAGCAACGTCTCACAGTATGTGAAGCAACACAGATAATTAAAACTCGAAAATTTGTCTCAAACATTTTCTCTCTCTTCTTTGGCAGAAACACTTTGTTTCTGTCCCTGATGTCAGAGTCCATATTTGCTGTCTTTGTGCATCAGCTAACTTGTGCAATAAAATTGGCGAAACTTTTGCGTACTTTTGCAGGATTTGTGCGTTTCCAACTCTTTCTCGGTCCCAACCGCCAAAGCTGACCTCATGTTCCATCCTGGCAGCATTCGGCACCTTGACTACCAGGCCATCTCCTGCCATATTGCGACTCCATTAGCTTTTCGGGCTATTTAAGTGCTCTAGCAGGTTGTGCATTAGCAAAATTGGCTGCCTTAATCTTAACTCCTGGTTCTGAAACGCCAGGGTTGCCGAGCTGCATGTGTCCTGTGTACCGTGATCGAGTAACTGTGATAAAGAAATAGGTTTAAACTCACCTCCTTATCCGCTTGTCCTAAACCATGACCATCATCCAAACTATGCATTCAAGGTTTACTTTGCCCTAACCCTAATCCTACCCCAATGTAGAACAATTGCCAATTAGCGATAACATGCTGCAGATTTCAAGGCAAATAAAATTCCTGTCCTTCCTCTCATACGCAATTGCTACCTAATATCTTCTTTGTCGGTCCGATACTTCGCTTCTTCTTGACTAATACAGTGAATCCCCAAAGTTTTACTGGCCCACATTCCAGATATTGCCACATTTAGACCTTGCAGTTTGCCTCCAAATATGCGAGCCACACGAGGGAATGTAAATGCGGCGCGAGGGAAGGGAGGGAAACGAATCCATGTTCAGGGTCTGGAGCCGTGCTGATACAACAAATCTCTACTTCTCAGTGTGTGTTCCACCCTTGTGAGAATCTGAGTGTGAGGTTAGCTTACTTTGGGCCGTCTCCAGCATTGTCTTGAGAAATCCTACACTGGAATGCACAAAGGACGGTTTGTTGTCACAAGCAGGAAGACACTACGTCTCTGTGATGGAGGGTCTCCTGGGTCTGAGCGCACAGGCCCAAACGCTCCCAAAGCTCATGGCAGGATCTGTAGCAAATATTCCCACATTATCCCGGCGTGAATTCCAGCCTGTGATGTGGACGGTCCTGCCAAACAAACGTGTCTTAGCAAGCAGTAATTCTGAGCGTCCATTGTTGCAGTGTGAAGCCTCCGCCTGTGAAGACGAACCCGTCCAAGCGCCATCGGGACCGTCTGAACGGGGAGCTGGACAGGTTGACCGGCCTCTTGCCTTTCTCCGACGAGGTCAAAGGTCGTCTGGACAAGCTGTCCGTGCTGCGGCTCAGCGTGGGGTACCTGAAAGTGAAGAGCCACTTCAATGGTGAGTGCCTTTGCTCTTTCTTGTGTTTTTAAAGCTCCTTTTCACCGCCTGTTTGTGCAACCCAACGCTTTTTCAGGTGTATCAAATGGTGTTAAGTAGCAGTATTACAGTCGTATCGGTGAGCCTAGTCGTTGTCCACCGGCTGAGTAGCCTTCATGTCGTAGGCTCTTAGCTCCGGAAGTGCTCAGGACAGAGGTTGGACAGTTGTTGCTCTGCAGCTGTACAACCTAAGATGGCCTGTTTGTTGGTCTGTTGAGTCAGCCATGAACCCTCTGCCAAACCCCGCTCTTGTATTTTTAGTTTGTGGTTCTTACTTCATAGGGCCGGATTTTTCAGCTCTTACCAAAATGGTGTCCATCTATCCGCAACCCATTTTTACCAAGATCCTTTCCTTAGACTTGCTAGTTTTATCCACAAGTACAGAAGTCTCCACAACTTCTCCACACATTTGCAGTATTATACTGTTTTCCCTACGGGAGTACAACCTCGCCTCACAAAGAAAACTAACTGCATAGAAGTGACAGGATCCACCTTTTTCCTTTTTAAAGCGCTTTCACCAGCACGCTTTTGAAGAAGCAAATCATTGTTATTGTAATTACTGCAGCGCTACATTCCTATTACACACTTGTGCATCAGGAATATTTTAAGTCCAACCAGGGAAATGAAAAATGACACGGCGCCGTGACGGTCTTTGGGGGGGAGAGAAGGGTGGAAAGTGTGTTTAAAAGTTTGGGGAGTGTTGTTTTTTCGGGTTGTTGGCGCGGCCGCATGCCGAGCGTCGGAGGTGTCGGTGCAGAAACTCGACTCTGTGAATAATGAATAGCAACGCTCCTGGATGGCAAACAGCAGAGTCTGCTGCAGGGCAGCTGGAGCCTGAGCGGGAGAACATGAGACGGGCTGAGCAGCAGCAGCCGGGCACAGGCTCCATTCAGCACCCAAAACCAAAGGGAGATCCATTTAACTTTGGCACAGGAAGTCGCTTGTGTGTAGGCGGGTCATTTTAGAATCAACAGGGTTTCTTCCTGCTTCTACCCGAGCCGTTGGAATTTCCCTCCACTTCCCCAAAACCCTGTATTTTCAAGGAAGCAGAGGGAACGGTTAGTTAGACTGGTTGAGCGATGGCATCAAACGAAATTCATGAAACAACCCATTAAAATAAATTAGATGCCTGGAACCCAAAGAGAGCCCCTCGATTCTTGGACTACCACGTCGAAACGTCGGCCTGCGGTCTGCTGTTGTTGCGACGCTCAAAGGAAGCAAAGCGAGACCGAGACCGAGCCGGCCTGCCGGAGTTTGACCACCGGCGCACACCAGGACCTTTGTCTCCTCTCACTTCAGCTGTTTCCATCCCTCCATCCTGGCTGCGCGTCTCTCTCGCTCCGGCTCCGCTATCAGACGCCAGATCCTCTGTGTTGATGGAGCTGAGATGGGGGATGCGGAGGGAGGAGGCGTGGTGGCACGGAATGAGGGCAGGGGCGGGCGTAGATACATTTGTTTGAAAATGGCGATACAGCAACATCTAACAAGACCGACTCAGGGTTTGGGAGGAGGTTGGTCCACCTCCTCCGACTCGACTCTGGTGGTATTTTTTAACACACTTTGCAAAAGGCAAGAACTTTTTGCCGCAGCTGCTCTGACAAACATCCTCCAGACTTCACCCCAGGAGACACAGCAGCCAGGGGGCGCTGTCTGGAATGGGATGCAAGCCACAGTACACTCGATTTTAGGTGTGCGAACGAGATGTGGAGGTGGTGAAGTTGCTGCAGAGGAAGTGAGAAAAACAGTGCGTGATTATTATTATTATTTTTTTTTTTTCACGTGTTGACCAGCACCAACGCTGCTCTAGCTGGAGCTCCTCCTCCTTCTCTTCCTCCCCCTCCTCCTCCTCCTCTTCACAGTCGACTGCACACTTATCACAGTCTTCCTCCACAGATACCGGCCGAGGAATGTAATCAGCCTCCGCACTGTCCAATTTCCAGTTTTCGGCTGTGCAATAACTCTCACACACACTCTCTTGTTGACTCTGGTCGGTGATATTTGACACCGACTGCCTCACTGCATTCCACTCCCATTTCTCTCAGGAAAGAGCAAATTCGTGATTTCAAGATTACATTAGAGCCGTGAAAGGCGCAGCTAGCGAGCGCTGTAACCCGAAGCCTGCTCGGTTTCAGCAAAACAAACCGAGGGGGAAAGTTGGTGAGGATGAAAATTGCCTTTTCACTCCTGCGCTCAACCCCCACCTCCCCGTGTCTTTCTCTCTTTCTCTCTCCTTCCCTCTCTCCTTCCCTCTCTCTCTCTCTCTCTCTCTACCCCTGCTTCTCCAAAAATAAATTCTGGCCAAATGAAAAGCTGGTACAACATACCGGAAAGTTCCAGAGAGATTATTTAGGCTCCAATGTCGTGGGAAAAACAAAGTAAAATATCCAATTGTTCAGGTGCGAGCTTCCTCCAGGCCAAACAGGAGGACAGCCGCGTCTTAAAATAGTCGTGTTTTCTGACTTTTTCGTTTACAGTGGACGACGACGGCAACAGTGGAATTTCAACACAGTGGGGGAAGACGAAGGGGGGGGGATGTAAAAGGACTGAATCTCAGATCCTTTGTGAAAAACACTCCTCAAAGGGGAGGCCGACGTAGCGTATGTACGGTGCAGGCGTGAGGACAATGGAAACCTTTCATTAACTGGGTTTACATGGAGGCCTCAGTCTGGACAAGTTCTGATTGATTTATAACCTCTGCTGAAAATCAAAAGGAATCAAAAGGTTGGCTTCCATTGAAATTCCGACAAGGATGTTTTCATTTTTAAATCATGGAAAAATAGCTGATGAATTCTCAGCTTCTGGCTTGAGGTTGAAATCCTTCATTCTGTGGCCAATCTGATAGAGGCTATCTGGTTGAGTCGGGCCCAGCCGTCCTCCATGGGGCTGTGAACTTCTTATCTCCTCCCACCTTTGATGTCCAAGTAGGTCCCCGTCACACGAACCATGGGGGCCTGAGATACTAGAATTTCCCCTGCTGGTCAGGTGTGTTCATTTGTCAATCAAGTCAACTTTAATCTGCGCTGCCCAGTGTCACCACAAGCATTTCAATGGGTTTATGAAATAGATGGTGCTGTACCTCTCTGTAAAGACACGGAAAAACTCCCAGAACCCCTTTTTGAAGTGTTGGGGAGGAGGAGTAACCCACGGGAGCGGCAGTTGAGAGAGATTTTCTGTCCATCGACAGCTGGCAGAGCAATAGGAAGCGCTGATTGAAGGGCGATACCGCAACGGTACGATGTAATGATGGCCAGCAAAGTGGATACAAAACAGTCCAGATGTTGGGAGCAGCCCTGAGGTTGTGCGAGGCAGCTGTGGTGATGAGACAAAGGGAGGGACAGCGAGGGGTGGACGGGAGGGCGGGCAGGTGAAGGTAGAGGCCCCGGGTAGGGGGGCGGATCGGGGGGCATTGAGGTTCTGGCACCCTTTGGAGAAGGGACCCAACCTGATGACTTCTCCACACGAGGCCTTGACCTTCCTGCTCGGAGGGCTGGAGACGGAGCTTCTCTGCTCTTTCCATCAGCAGCCGATACCTGTGGAGACCCACTGCCACTGACTTCCTTCCTGGCTTGGGCTGGGACAGTGTTGGACAGCGGCAGTTTGGAGACTTTTGCCCAAAGTGTCCTGCAGGATCTCTTGACTCGGATCTTGTGAGCCTGACTAACAGAAACTACTTGTTGTGGCCTCTCGTATTTCTAAATATGCCTCGTAACTCCCCCAGCCGTGCCCTTTGATGGTGGAGACTTCCACGCTAGTCCTCACGTGACCCCGTTTCATCAAGCCCTACAATATTTTTAACATGAAGGCAGATGAAGAGCAAAGGAAAACAGCGGAAAGTTTTCTTAGCACTGCTTTGTGATGTCCCGGTTTGTAAAATGAAACAGATCATTGTTCGGACCGGTGCGAAACACTGCCGCCTTTGTCTCACACTTTGCTCCGAGGTGTTTCGAAATCAGAGGTGCACATTTTATCTTAATAGCCGAGCGATGCAGTGACGTTTTTCCCCCTCGTTTTTCTCCCTGGCGCAGGTTGCGAAGGCCGCGGCGGCTGCCAACAAATTCTCAATGCAGTAAAAACAAAGTATGCACAAAGAAAGTCGCTACCAAATCTGGAAACATGAGTCAAGTCGTCCACCGACTCGTGCAGGATAGTCAATATGGAGTCTGCATTCTTGGAAGTATTGGCAAAGATCAGAGCATCATTACAATTTATGTACTGTAATATGATGATATACAGTAATTTGCAAAATGCAGAAAAACAATTTCCCTCTGGCATTGACATTAATTGAAAATATGTTTTATCAAGGTTAAGATATCAGGAATCTTTACTGTCAGTGTCGTGTTTTTTATTTTCCTCGCTTGCGTGGTAATTAGATTCATTCATGTCTTAGAGATTCTAATTTCAATACATCCAGAAACAGAGTAAAATATACAAAAGGAAAGTATTAATTTAAAGAAATGTTGACAAACAGTGAAGAAAAAAGTATTGGAATAAATATGTCTTTGCACAGATAAAACATGTAAACTTAAGATTCAATGACATTTTCATCATGTTGCCATTCAGAACAATAGAAAAACTGAATATTGTGCCAGTGTGTGTGTATGTGCGTGTGCGTCTGTGTGTCTGTGGCCATGTGGCCTCTATTCCCTGCTCTATGCCATTATCTCCTCTTCCTCACCACCCTCCCGCCTGCTCGCCCACCCACCTACCACCCCACACAGTTTGAGAACCTCCATCCCGAGCCCGTATGAAGCTGTGTGTTCCCATAAAAAGCCCCTTCCAGTCAGAGCCGAGTGTGTGTGCGTCTTATCTACAAAGAATCAATGTTCCCAGCACTCATTATTCACTCCCAGGCCCCATCATGTGGAAGCAAGCTTCAAAAATGCCCCCTGAAACATTCTTGAAAGCTGCTGTGGATCACCCCGCGCTTTGTCGCGGTGTGTGTGTGTGCCTGCGCGCGTGCGTCGGGG
>OMPJ01007944.1:1510-20503 GCA_900312935.1 Carapus acus | reverse complement strand
GAGAACGGACACGTTGGAGGATCATTGTTGCCCCATTGTCAAGGTGAAACCACTCCTAGCCATGTTTGACCTCTCAGTCCGTGGCTGCGCCCCATATTTAGATATTTAGGTCACGCGCCGGCATGAATTGTCACAATTCTGCTGGTTTTAATTAAAATATTCCGTTCTAATAAAAGTTCATCGTCCACCTTGATGTTACGACCACTGGCAGGATCACAAAGCGAGTAAAGCCTCTCCTCCAAAGAGGCCCAAACTGCAGGAACTGATGATAAAATGCTCGTAAACTGGCTGCTGTAATTCCCTCCTACCTGGCAGGGTGTCAGCGTGCAGCATTAAATTTTAGCGCAGGTGCACGTCGTGATTCTGTCTGACCGTGACCCCGCACCGGCCCCCGATCCCGATCCCAGCCGAGCCGGTATCCTCCTACCTGTCTGAGCTGCGTGATGATTTCCCTGGTAGTCGCCGTGGCGACGACGACGGCGGCACCGCCCCCGGCCGGACCGGGCTGCAGGGAGAGAGAGAGTCCGGACACCAGCTGCACGCCCAGCTCGGTCACGCTCACTTTGTCCTCCAGCACCTTCACTGTCCTCTCAGCCAGGACCACGGAGGACAGAGGGGACACTACCTGCAAAGACGCCGGCCGGCCTCGTTCACACCGTCGACGGACGAGTGCGTGTGTGTGTGTGTTTAGGCTAACCTGCACAACCGTGGTACCCACAGCTTGTCCCTGCAGCACCGCGTTGTCGCGTATGCTCAGCACGTCTGGGTCCAATACCCTGATCGAATGCCGGACGAGGTCTGTCACGTCCACCTGTCCAAACAAGACAGAGAAAAATGAAGCAAACATAAAAAGTCGCTGTCTTCATTTCGGTATATTGGACATCAAAGAACTCAAATTGCATGCAGTCTTTGAATATCAAAATTGTATTTGCATGAAAACTTGGCAAGGAGGAGCACTTTACGGATTTCAATATTTGGGGGTGTACCGAGTACAGGGAGTCTGTGGGTTACGTCGTCCCCGACTAGCGTCGTTTTCGTGGTTATGTCTCAGGTGTTATTATCAATAATATCAAGATTAGACTGGTAAAATTACTGAAAAGAAGTAAGTAATACATTAATTATTATAAAAAGATAACTTAGGTGCAAATTAATATGAACTATCATACTGTCATTATGGCAATTTACATTGTGTAACGAAATTAAAGCGCTGAGTTACGGTGCTAAATGGTGTTGGGAAAAAAAAGGAAATAAAGGAAGAAAATCCATACACAGAAGAAATCTATACAGAAATATATACAGTGTAGAACATTTATAAATAATTTCAGCGTGTAAGTGTAAAACGTAAATTGTGGCAGGGATGATGAAGTGGGACGGATTGAACAGAGTGTGTCAGGGATTACCGGAGTGTATTTCTTGTTAATAATATAAAATAATACAAAATTACTAACATGTATAAAAAAACAAGATATCTAAATGTCAGTGCCAAAGGTTAAAATGACTGCAGATACTCATACGACAGGGACGGGTGTATTCATCTGTGGAGTTGTGCGGATAGACAGAAATACAGCGTCACCTCCATCACCAGTTACAAAACTAAAATGGACATCATAAAGCGTTCAGAAAGAGGTGAGAGTGCAACAGCCATCAGCCGTCTGCTTGGTTTAAGTTACATCGTTGAGTTCTCACATCCGTTGAAATTCAGTTTCCTTCAGGTTGGGGAAAAGAACTGCGACGAAAGTCGGCGACTCCCTGTATTTTTCTGGAGGAAGGAGGAAGTGTAGTTTTGGGTCCAAAACTTCGTAATGAGGCACGAGACTACCGCATCATTCTTTCACTCTAACCCCGAGCAGGGCAGTCCACAGTTTTTGGACTTTGCTTCTTTTATAATGATGAAGTCTAAGAGATACACCTACGCACAAAAGGCATGAAATCGGTCTCAATCTTCAGCTACTCTTTAAAAACACTCTGCTGTGTTCTGCTCAAGGACACTTCAGAAAGACAAAAAACTGTCTCTTGGCAGGTGTCCAAACACGTTACTGAGCGGCTCACAGCTGCTCAGAAAATGAGAACACGTTGGGACAAAGTACTACTTTCCTTTTGGGGATCAGTGAGATTAATTAAACTAAACGTACAAGCTAACTGAATAAAAATCAAGAATTGTATCCACCTGCCAATCAGGCCCCAGGAAGAACTCCACAGGCTCCACCTCACCAAGGGCGTCCGACTCGGCTATGAAGGGCGTGAGCACCCTGAGGGCTGAGTGTTGGTAGAGCAGCATGCAACCCCTCCCCTTCTTCGTCTCCTCTTCCTCCTCTCTGTCCCACATAGACCTGAGGGACATGCACACGAGGACAAAGGGATGAAAGTTACTATGATTTCTTTCAGCTGTACAAAAAAGTTCTGTAGAATTTTATTGCCAATTCAAGTTCTGTTGGGCACTGGATGGTCGTAACTGAAGTCTTTGCAGCACCTGCTAAGTATCTCCCACTTTTCTCTGTAATACGTGTACAACTTGTACAACTTTTAATTCTCTTTACGCTCCTCCAAATCGGTGATCTTTTGCACCCCATTCTCCATAGTGTTTCCATCTCAGAGCTTCTAATGAGGATATGGACCCACTAACGAAAACAAAGATGGAGAAACAACTCTGCTGTAAAAGTGCAGGCTAAGTTCTTTAAAAGAGTGTAGTCTGGAGGAGAGTTGGGGACGCTGACGTCTAGATCAGAATCTGAAATACTTGACTGATCCCTGAAGGACGTTATTGACCTCCTCAAATTGACACACGTCGATATCAGCTGAGCGCCAAGGAGCGACCACAACGTCCAAATCAGACACAAAATCAATCAGACACACGTCAGAGACTTCCTGTTAATATGAAACTCAAACCAATCAAGGGCTGCAGCTCGTTTTGAAATGAACGACTGAACGTTTCCGTCAATGCCAAAGTGCGGCGGACATGACAATTCGATCAGGACCTGTTTGGTCATTGATTATCATGTGAGGAGTGACATATGTGTCTATCAGTCAGCAGCCTCCCAACCTCCCCCCGGCCCCAAACCGTCCCACAGAGCCTGAGACCTTCGCCAGAGGATCCATCAACACCTCCATACCAATTCAGTCTTCATTTGAACCAAAGTGATACCTCCAAAAACACTCAAAACAACCAATTACAATAATCACTTGCTATATTGCAATTCATGTATTGCGGTCTCAGCACATTGCGTATTTTCATAAATGTTCAATGTAAATTTATGTTCTCTCTCTCTGGAACATTGCAAGTTTCTGCAGCTGATCCAAATTTAGATTTTCATTAAATTGGATGAAATCTGTTGAGGGGGGGAAGCATTCTCTAGCCTAGCAGTAAAAATCCTAAAAATACAGCACAGTAGTAGCAATTTAGCTTTCAGCATCCTGCGCCATTCACCTCACTCAGCACACGCATCTGCAACATCTTTATTAAGAGTTGTGCAGCGTTATTTTGGCTAATTGAGTTAAATTGTAACGTCATTGAAACCCTGATGATCCTGCCAAAAGGTCCGGCACTTTCTAAACCCTCTGGCAGCGACTCCATGTAACAATAGCAGAGACAGTGGAACCTCTAGAAAAGGTTAAGCGTATTTAAGAGTATAGTAAAGGTTTGTAAGAGTGTGTGGAAGAAAACCTTGACATATAAAAGAGCAGTACAATAAAGAGTTGTCTCCTGAGGATTCACTTGAACCACCTCTGGTTCTACTTTGCCGATTTTCACCTACTGTATACAAGCAGATCTGGAATGTAACCCCGGGATAGGTGAGGGATCACTGTGATCAGACTTGCTAAATATCTTTTTGCAAAAGGTAAAAAAACACAACAATATCAACAAAATTGCTGCCAACTGCATGAGGTCTCCCCCACACGCCATTAAGAGAAAGAGGAGCAGGTGCTGGTAGTGGTTCATCATCGTCTCCTGACCCGACTAAGATCCTTCCTCCATTAAATGACGTGGCACTGGATTAAACATTGGTTTGAGTTTGTCTGGAGGTGAGGATGCGACCATCCCGCAGCCCCTCGGTGGCCATTAACGTGCCCACCGCTGGCCTCATGCCAACAGCACAGCACAGGTAGGCTGCAGGGGGGAGACGTGTGTGTCGGAATACCGTCTGTGTGTTTTGTGTGTAAGTGTGTGTGTGTGTGTGCACCGCAGGGTAGACGGGAGCAATGTTGCAAATAAACATCGTTATTACATAGCCCAGGGTTGAGAGCTCAGCATCTGATGGTGACGCAGCTGGAATTTAATCAGACAGACTCAACCAGCGAACGCCACCACCTTCATTTCCTCCATCTGGCAGTCGAGATGGAAATGATCTCACATATATCTATATAATAGCACCTCTATGACCCTCTTACTTTTTACCCCTAATGACAGGCTGCTAATTGCAGCACCCACGCTCCATTATTATCTCTTTTAATCCTGATTTGTGACCACTTTAACACCTCTCAGCGGAAAGTTAGACTGAAATTCCAAAATGTTACAGTGCTGCACCGCAGGAAATGTATGCATGTACTGATCACATGAGCAATATTACCGAATCTTACATCGTACTTTCACACATTTTCTTTATCCTTCCTGGACAAATTCAAGTTGAAAAAGATGGCTCATGGAGGGAAGCTCAAGATCTGTGGTCAGTATAGAGAAGAATGGAATAGAATCCTTTATTGCCATCGTAACATTGTCTCCAACATCACTGTAAAAATTCCTTTAGCAGCTTCACATGACAGCACATGTTAGTCAGTGTCAAGCGGGATGAGTGGGGGGAAATCCCTAACCAGATTCACAGCCAGTATATTCCACTTACACTGCTATTGGTTTGCTTCCATTCATACAAAATGCAAATCAAAGGACCAAAGCAGGTCTGATGCTGTAGCCGCAGTTAGTCTTAACCAATTAGACACTCAGAGGACCTTCTCAAACACCTTTGAACATCATAACTTGGGAGGTACCAACGCTACGGTATTAAAGAGATTTGATTGCGTTCCTACGAGCCACATTTGTCAAACTCAAGGCCCACAGTCCAAATGTGGCCCATAGCATCATTTTATCTGGCCCGCAAGCACTTGAATGACTGTGTTTATATACTGTAGGTGTCAAATTCAACACCCACAGGCCCAGTGCAGCCTGCTACGTCATTGTATGTGGCCCATGAGCGCTTGAATGACAATATAAGTCCTCATTAAAACGTATACTCACCCACAAACTACATCTCCCAAAATGCACGTGGATGACGTTACTAGTAAAGTGACGCAGCTGAGCCCCGACCAGAAACACTCTTTGTAAAACATCAGTTTGTCAAGAAACAGCAACGCTGCCCAAGTGTGGGAACCAGGTTGTTGACTTGTTGATTGACTGTTAACAGATTAATATAGGTTTCATTTCCTGACAAAATACAAGATTGTACATCATAATAATAGCAAAGATGTGACATATTTTTACATCTTTGCAAATCTGATATTTGTAAGTTCAATAAGTAAAAGAATGTTGAGTTGTGTGTATGCATGCATGATGTATTTCTGAATGAGTAGTTCCATTTTACATGAAATTATATCTATACCTCTTTAATAATTGACACTGACATCTGGTCCCTTGAGGGCAGCCACCGTGCTGATGTGGGCCTCAGTGAAAGTGAGTTTGACACCCCTGCTATAAGCAGCACCAGGAGGTAATGATCATAGGATCCTAATTTCTAGCAGAGAAAATGTTGGACGGAATTTAGGAACAGAAATCAGCAAATTCTTCACCTCATGGAAAACAAACGACCCATCAGTTGCTCCATCGTCATTAGCATTGAGTGAAATGTACTGATGGCCCGGTGACCTTTGCTCGGGGGGTAGCGGTAGCGGCCTGTCCGCGAACCCGCGTCCTCCACGTGTGCAGTCAAAGACGCAAACACTTTTCGGAGCGAGCAAACATCTTCTCCTCTCTCCATTCTGCACCCCAGAGCTTTGGCTGATCCTGAGGTGAACCGCAGAACCAACAGACATGGCTCCGCGAAAGTCGGGCTGAATGCAAACGAGCCTCCCTGCGGGGATTAATGAAGCGGCGCTTTCTGAGCATTTCACTTTCTTTGGAGTCGGAGTCCTACTTCCAAGCTTTGGCCCTTCCTGCTGATTATGATGACATTTACTCAGAGATCTGGGGAGGCAGCCAAGACACTCGACACAGATATATGACTCCACCGACGAGATTTGACTGAATATACATAAATCACACGCCGTCTTTACTCATTACTTAAGTTAATCTGACTTTAAAGACGAAGGTAAATATTTAAGTGATGCACAGACACTTAACACGCCTAGACTTTTCCAATGCAGTGAACAGGAAGCAATGGGGTCTTACTTCTTGCCGCCCGCGGCGATGGGTACCCTCCATCCCTTGATCTGATTGAGCTCAGGGTCAGACACGTCCATCTGCAGGGGCAGACGCGGCATCCACACGTTCATCTCCAGCTGGGCACTCAGGAACCCAAAGGTGAAGTTGACCAGTGCCCGCATCTTGCCCCTCGTCTCGTTCCCGCTCACGTACACGTGGTCGCATTTCTCGGACACCTGGACGGGAAGAACGGGGGACAGAGGCGGATGTGCCTTTGAGAGCCATCAAAGATCAGAGATAATTGAGGTACAACCAAAGGACAACAAGGAGTGGATAAGAAGATTCGGACACTGGAGATCTACCACTGTGGCTCAAGAACGTGGTTGGGAGATCATCAAACACACAGCAACAAAATCTAAATTAAGTCAGATTATTTTAGGGAAATATCTTTAGGGGGAGAACCTCCACTTCCACCTGGATCTCCTCCTCTACCTTCTCCATCTCGACCTTCTCCTCAAACTCAGCCTCGACCTCTACCTCCACCTCTATCTTCACCTTCTCCTCCACCTCTAGATCCACCTCCTCTTCTACCTCGCCCTCCACTTCTACCTCCACCTCAAACTTCACCTTCTCCTCCACCTCACCCTTCAGCTCCACCTCCACCTCTTGCTCTACCTCCACCTTGGCCTCTACCTCCACCCCCACCTCAAAAAACATTTGCCCTTCGATGCCACCAATGGACTTATTCAACAGGCAGAAGCAGCAACAAGGGGATTTGGTCTGAAAGGTATAACACTACAGTCCAGACGCCACACGTGCCCGTCCAAGGTGATTTTTTTTTTCACTCCCACACACACTCTTACATTGTGTCCTCTTTGCATTCACACCTTATTCAGGATTTGTGAGAACATGCTGTGGCTTTATTGAAGAGTTTCACCCTGACCAATTCGTCCATCCTGGACTCAAAGAAAATTAATTGCTGTGGAAAATTTTATTGTAAAATTCATGAATTGACAGGAAGGTTTCTCTAACTTGAGCCCATTTGTGCCTTACATGAGCCCTATTCAATCTCTGTGAGGGGGTCGAGGCAAACAGCTAGGGGCAGTGGAGAGCAAGAGGAATTAACAAAGCGGCAAAGATAGACACATGTGCGCGTGCACGCGCACACACACACACACACACACACACACACACACACACACACACACACGTTTGGATTGTTCCTTCTTAGAGTTACTAACAAACCTCACACCTTTAATTGTTCATCTCTTGTCTCCAGCTCGGCCTATTATTCGACCCCTACGGAGGATAAATTCCCAAATTCCCTAATATTGTCGAGGCGCCTGTATGAAATACTAAGAGCTGTAAATGTGCGATTTACTCTAGAAACTTCTCTCCTCAATGTCCTGGAAAGTCCAAACTATGTTGTTCTTGACGTTGATTA
Source organism: Carapus acus (assembly GCA_900312935.1). Classification (NCBI taxonomy): domain Eukaryota; kingdom Metazoa; phylum Chordata; class Actinopteri; order Ophidiiformes; family Carapidae; genus Carapus; species Carapus acus. The sequence goes on along the minus strand of OMPJ01007944.1, from coordinate 12,713 downwards.
ACGCTGTGGCAGTGATGGATCTATACAGGAGCCGTGCCGCGCCACGCCGCCCAAAGGCAGAGGGTGTCAGTGCAGAACCCCCCCCCAGCAAGAGCAATGAGTGGAGACACAGGCATTGCTGTGTCTTATTTAAGACCGGTGTGTGTGTGTGTGTGAGTTGGATGCGTGTGGGGAGCAGGGTTGAGGAGAGGGGTGGCAACTATCTCCACCCACCGCCTCCCACTTATCGTAACAAACCAGTGGCTCCACAGAGGTAATTGGAGAGCACTGGAGTGGAGAATGGTGTGCAGCACCGGGGAGAAAGAGAGAGAGAGAGAGAGGGAAGGGAAAGGAAAAGAGGATGAAGAGGGGATCAGGAGGGAGGGAGGAGTGAATGGATAGAGGAAGGAAGGGGAAGATAATGTGAACTGCTTCGAAAGGAGGAGGGAAGGAGGGAAGCCGTTAAATTATGACTTTCTCCCATCATGCCATGCGGTTTGGACCTTGGGCTCTGAGGTGCAGCGACCAGAACCAGCAGGCCCACCCCTGAAGATCCTAGAATATATGGATCAGGCCAGGCCAGCCTGATTGCTTGCTCCCAGGTGAGAGAAGTTCATACGGAGATCCAAACTTAACAGGTCATTTTCTTTCCTATTTGCTGGTCGATTGAAGCCACCTGTCCCTCAAAGAGAGAGAGAATATGTGTGTGTGTGTGTGCGTGTGTGTGTGTGTATGTGTGTGTGTGTGTGTGTGTTGCATGGCCACAATCAGTGTGGCAAGGAGGCATGCAAAGGCCGAGAAAAGAGCAAAGTACACCAAGAAGTTTTGAAGGTTTCAAAGGCAGTCGGAAGAAAAAAGTAATGAAATAGTAGCGACAATTGTAACAACAACAATAACAATAACAATAATGATGATGACGAAGATAATAATGATGATGATGATGATGATGATGAAGACAATTATGAGGAAAACAATGAAAATAACAGTAAGATGATTTATTGTTGTTGTTATTCAGCCAGTACCAAAACATGTAGCTAACTCACACAATAACATTGCGAAAAATACAAATTATTCATTCTCCTATGCTGCCTTGGTAGCATATTTAGCACAGACCAGCATTTTTGCTGCGTTCTCCACCAGGAAATGGAGCAGAAGATGGCAGCTATTCCGCTGTGTCCACCTCTTTCTCCGCCAGCATCTCAAAGCGAACCAGTCCACGCCCAGCAAAGAGCTTTAACCGCCGGACGCTAACCGGGGTCAGCAACCCCCTCGGGTAGCACAGGGACCCTCAGAGACACAGTGAGGAACACAAGAAATGGCAGCCACGGACGGGATTTGCACACACACACAAGCTCACTCACGCACACACACTTTCTGACTCTCTCCAACGTGAGCTTTTCTTCTATCCCCCTCACAAAGCTCACAGAGTTGCCGGATGCAGGTGGTGAAATGAAAAAATCTCTGTGTGTCTCTGTCTCTCTCTCTCTCTCTCTCTCTCTCTCTCTCTCTCTCTCTCTCTCTCTCTCTCTCTCCATCCCTCGTTCTCCCGCTCACTCACTTATCTCTGCGGCGCTGCCCTACTAACATGGATTCTTTACGCAGAGGTCATATCGCTCTGCTCGCCGCTTTTGAGTAGTGGGATCATGTGATCACTCGCTAATGCCACCCCACATGCGCCCCCACACACACTAACACACACACGGAGAAGGCCTTGCTTGGACACGATGACAGTGTGAGCGGCCTTTCCACAAATGGTTTGTCATCATCGTCCTTTCTTGAGGAAGTTTGAATCTGATGAGTCTGACAAGTGTGAATCTTAATCTGATTGTGTCAAAAAACCAAGAACTGCATTCACACATTTGATTAACCTTATCCCCAGCAGCATATAATGAGAGCCAACAGCTCACACGCCAATCCTCATCTCATAAATTCACCATTTATGTGTGTTAATAATGTGTGTTTCACACTGCAGACTTTTTTTTCTTATCATTTTTCCACACTGTCGGGACAGTCTCAGTCAGGGTTTGGAGACGTTGTCCTTCGTCGCTATTCATAACCGAGCCGCATCCACCGTGGCCGCCCTGGCAATAACAGAGCCTCAAGGCTGAATAAATAAATAAAATATACCGAGAGCCGTATCACAAATGCAAAAGCTGTGGGGAGATTGGGAAGCGTCTCTCCCCACACGGAGCGGCGCCAATGCAAATGTGTTTTAGCTGCGCAGTCTGAAGATTAAAGTCAGCGTGGCCCTCTGTGTGTGCGGCTCAGATTACCCTCAGCGCCTCCTCCTCGCTCGACCTGCAGCTGGTGCGCTCGCTCACGTCGCTGACGGAGCCGTCTGCCCCCACCGCCAATGTCCTCACCGGAACAGACACCATCCGTCCCGTCAGGGCCGCCGTGTTGAGGATGTCAGAGGCCTATAGGGAGGAAAAGAAGAGCTCAGTTTGACCAGTGTCTCTAAAAATAAGGAGGTCAAAAAATACAGTACATACATTTTACAGATACATTCTGTAACATACAGTGCATACATATTCTCCTTCAATATCATATAGTTAGAAACATGTCTGTCTTTCTATCTATTGTTAGTTAGTTAGGTAGTTAGGTAGTTAGGTAGTTAGGTAGGTAGGTAGGTAGGTAGGTAGGTAGGTAGGTAGGTAGCCTTTGCTGCCCTGCATCGAGCTACAAGTAAAGACAGTAGTAATGATAGATGAATAAATAAATTCTGGGTGATCTAAGGAGGAAAATATACAAGGAAGAATTAATTAATGTATCTATTTATTTGTTACATGACTATTATATGTGCATGGCAAATTAATATATATTTTAATTTATTTGTAAAAATTTGATCGAGTGAGTAATCCACCAAAATCCAACTATACACACACATTCGGGACATGTGAAAAACTGGCGTATACGTCTCTCATCACCTATCCCAAATATATTCTCTCTCTCTCTCTCTCTCTCTCACACACACAAACACACACACACAGTGGGAGCATGAGAGTAAATTTTTCATTCCTCCCCTGCATTCGTAATAACTACACATTCATTAAAATTCACACACATTCATCGTCATCACAAATACATGATTGACTCTTGCTCCAACATGGAAACATATTGGAGCATATTGGAGTGTGTGTGTGTGTGTGTGCGTGTGTGTGTGCGTGAGTGAATGTGAGCGTATGTGTGTGTGCGATGTTTGGGGGCTGGTTACAGGCTCAAACAGATGTCGCCCCATCGGTTCAATCCCCATCCCAGCTGACCATAGTTGGCTGCAGGTACTGATGTTTGGGGAGCCTGCAGAACTCCAGCCGCACCTCGCCAACATACACACGACACGTTCCAGCCGGCACCGAACCCCCTCAGTCCTCCCAGCTGAGGTTCTTTCGGGCCTTCCTCGTTCAGTTATGCCTCTCCTCTTCATCTCACAATAGGTCCAAATGGACCGTGTAAATTCCTACCTTTCTGCTCTAGGTAGGTAGGTCAGTAGGTAGGTAGGTAGATGGATTATCTATGATCCAGACATAGCCAACTTTCATCCTCCATGAAAACTGCCTGTCTGCTATTGACCCCTCCTCATTACTTGAGGAGGGGTCTAGTTGTAACTTTTTCAGTATTGCAACTTGTCTTGTGAAGTGGTAGAATGTCTAGTACACCTCCTAAAAGAGGGCCTGGATGGCTGAGGACAATAATAATAGACATATGTGAGACATGTGAGATGCAAAATCGGAGGTGTGAAGATGCCATTGACGGCAACATGACGACACGTCCTCTTTAAGTCCTGGCAAAGTTGTTGAAGGGAGTAAAGTTTCCAGAATGAAATGATGAAGGGATCCAACTAGTAAAGACCAAAATGGCAGCTCTGTGTCCACTGCACTACCGTCTCTACCGTGGTGTTCTCAAGGAGACTCGGTGGTAGGGGTTGGAGGACATCACCTCTCAGGGTAGGGGCTCCTAAGCGCCTCTGACCGCCACCTGTCCTACTTCATCCAAAATGCCCGACAGCACTGATGTCAAACTCTGTGTCACCCAGAGCCACATGGCCAGTACATGTATTAATATGAAAATTTATGTCAGGAGATATCGTGCTAATTACCGAATATATCCCATTAACATGGCAGATTTTAAGTCTATTACTGCCTATTTGGTCAAAACTGAAAAATTTGACTGCTCCCAGCTGGAAATGTCTTCTCTTCGTTGTACCTTTCCACCCTCTGTGAGGAGCTACGGCCCTGCTCAATAACACTTATTATTAATTTAAGGAGGAGCCATGGACAAAACCCACCTGAGTTCAACTAGACATCAGCTAGTCGATTCCCATAAATGTACTAACCGTCTGTGCTGAGACGGCTGCAGCTGAGAGAAGCACAATTGCTCAGACTTGGACACCACACAGAAAATCAGGGTCTCTCACCAGGACCATAGGCGCCAGGCCCACATAGTCCTTCTGTGTGGTAAAGATCCGCATCACGCCCACATCCTTGATGTTCCCCGGGAGCTCCAATCGCCAGGAAATCAGCTGGCTCTCGCCCTGTTCCGACACGTCTTTAGGTGTGAAGTCCAACTGCAGCACCTCCAAGAGACCCCTGATGGCACATTTAGAACAGACCAGGACATTGCATTAGATCAGTCAGATATCTAAACCATGATCATATCTCAAGGCGGCAGGAGCTGCTCTGCAGCTTGAAACCTCTTTTAAGATGTTGCGGACATGAAAGCACTCTAAGGCAGTGCCAGTAATTGGGTTGCCTATTAATCTATGCACTTAAGAAGGAAAGTACTTTGTTGGTAGGGTTAGGGTCAGGTCAGTGTGGGTATGTGGGTTGAGGTAGGGTCAAAGTGTCCTTGAACAAGATACCGAATCCTCATAGACCCCAACCCCTTGCTGCCAAGTCTAAAGGGACCAAGAGAATTACTCGTTGTTGTTGTTGTTGTTGTTGTTGTTGTTGGTGTTGGTGTTGGTGTTGGTGTTGTTGGTGGTGGTGGTGGTGGTGGTGGTGGTGGTGTTATTGCTGCAAATCTGTCTCAATGTTTGGAGCAGCCAAGAACTTTCTAATGGACGGAGGGACGTCAAGGGAAGACAATGATGAAGGAGGTGAAGTTTAAGGATAAAATCAGGGTGCTGGAGGTTGTTTGATGGACCTCAGGGAAAAACAATAGAGAGGGCCATCCCACGCATGTGCTAACTCTGGCCTGTAGGGGGCTGAGGGCCCTGCTAAACCACGCCTGTGGACTGAATAGTCTCTAATTTAGTTTTTTGTAAAATTTGCGAGCCCATTGTGTGAATAGACGGAGCAACGACGCCCAGGGACAAGAGAGGAGACGATTTTGGTATCAACATGTCACGCACAAACAAACAGGATGCGCAAAACAAATCAAAGACGAGACACAAAAGAGCTAATTTCAGACACTATCTGAAGGTCTGTGAGGAGAAATGAATCTGATTGTAAATATTCTGATCAGTCGGAATCAAACACAGAGGATGTTTGATTTGATGCTGGTGTGTGTGTGTGTGTGTGTGTGTGTGTGTGTGTGTGTGTGTGTGCGCGTGCGGAAACAGATGAGAGGAGGCACAGAGATGAGCGTGAATAGAGTTGTAGCTTTGTTAAAGTGAAACAAAGAGCCTGTGCGCGCATGAAATTCATATTACAAGGAATGAATGCAATTAAATCTGAGGCGGCAGCGGAGATGATCGCTTTGCTTTCATCAACACAAAGTCAAGGTTCCACCGATGCGCAACCAAGGCAACAGAAACATAGAGGAAGAGCGAGAAATTACGTGGTCATCATAAAACTCGGGTTTGTATGAAAAGAAAAGCGTGACTGAATATGATTTCATTCTGTACACCATTGACAAATATGCGACACATGGATCAAAATATCAACTGTTAACACACCCTTTGATGGTACCAAAAAAGCAATACAAGCAAATGAAAAATATCAAGTAAACAACATAAACAAACATCTCGCTTAAATATCACTTCTCTCTTGTCTGAGCAAACCTGAGCAACTTCGGGTCCCACACTCCTCCGAAATTCGTCAGCTGCCTCCTTTCTAAGTGGAGGAACTTTGGTACCTACATTAGGTAGATAGATAGATAGAATGGATCCATTGACAAAGTACCCACTTACCTCCTACATGGAGGATCTTTGGTAGGTGAGTAGGTAAATAGGTGGGTAGGTAGATAGGCAGGTAGGTAGGATGGGAGGATGGGAGGATGGGAGGTAGGTAGGTAGGTGCGTCAGTGATCCATTGACAAAGTGCCCACCTACCTATCGACCAACCTGGAGGACCTTTGGTTCTCCCCCAAGGTTCTCACAGATGGCTGATTCTGTCAGCCTTTCCCCAAGAACACAGCCAAGCACCCTCCTGCCCAGCGAGCTCAAACCCTAGATCTAGTCCTTCAGGGCCTGACCCACAGTCCATGACAATCGGTGAGAATCGCAATGAAAATAGACAGATGGAGGGTGCAGCCCCGCAGCAGCGCTCCTGCTGCTCTGATTCTACCAATCCAACCTTGGAAACTCACATTCAACAACTTTAGACATCAGACCTAAAATCCACATCTGTGAAATCCAGTTAAATAAGGACCAGCATATAAACACGCGTTAAAAAAACAAACACATTTTTAGGTTCTGATTCTGGTCCTGTTCCAAATCAGGACCAATTCTTTCATCCTTACTGTTACCTATTTTTTTTTATTCATTTTTGATCTACGGATGCTTTTATGATTCTTAACCATTCTGATGTGTGTCAGAGAGCGCAAGAGACCAGCAAGGGGGAATTACACAGAGCTTCGCTTCCTCCTTTTGCTAGAGGTCGGATCATCATGCCAAAGATCTGAGGGAGGGGTGATGCACTGTAACTGTGCGTGTGTGTGTGCGTGCGTGCGCTTTCCCACTCATGTGTGTGACACTGCGATGGGTGTTGCTCTGAAAATCTCTCCTTCTTAATCTCACTCTTCCAAACGTGCGAGTGCTTAATCCCGGATAACGTCCTGGTGATTATGGATGATTACGGGTAAATGGGTCGGACAGTCGGATGGATGGATGGATGGATGGATGGATGGATGGCGGATGGATGAGATGGGTAAATGCAGGGATGGATGGATGAGTGGATGGAGGGATGGACAGACGCTTGTGTGTGCACATGGAGGGGGGTTGCAGGGGCAGACGTGCAACTGTATGCGTGTTTGCATCTGTGACACACATTGTCAGTCAGCCTTGTCACTTGTTATTGTAGAAAACTGCTCATAGAATAAATACATTTTCAAGCTCTGCCTTGAGAAACCAACAATCCTAACATTTTATTGTGACAACTACACAAAAGAAACTGATTTATAAGCATTCAACACTTTTTAATACCGTATATTCAGTCTACAAGTGTGAAGTTGTTTCAAACATGTCTGAATCAGATTTATCTGAAAATAATAAACCATTACTGCAAACAGGTATTACTGTGATTTGGCTCAATACAAATAAAATTGAACAATTGAATTGAATTGAATTGAAACTGTGTGAGTATACTTAGTAACAGATTCACAGTGGTAGCGCTGGGTACAACTTCGGTGGAGCAGAGTATTGAGTACTTTTGAGTGTTATTGGCTAACTGCTTCCCATGTGACCAACCTCTTGGCAGTGACCGCCTGCTTCCTGCGGCAGACGACGGACACGGTGTCAGACGTCCCCCATCTGCTTGAATCCAAGACCACGTCCCACATGGCTGAGTCGCTGGGCCGCGCTGCGCTGAACGACAGGCCCTTCTTCACCGAGGCCCTGGGGGAAACACACACACACAAACACACACACACACACTCGAGTCACACAGCACAAGAGTCACCGGGTTTGTTGTCTTTCCCGAAGCTACGCAAAGAACACCACAGCATGAGCCGTCTGTCAAAAAGGTCCAATGTCTGATAGTCTCAGTGAGACACTCTGTCTCAGACCCCCCTTGGGATTAAAACATGCTAACATCCATAAATAAAATAAGCTAGTAGCATGCGGTATTGGGGAGGCGGCGGCTCAGTCTGACGGGACTGCTGAGGCACAGCCTGTCCTGCCTCCCCTGAACGTTCGTCACAGTATTTGACCACATTCGTAAACATACAAGTGTGAATTATAAGTTTGCTGTTTAGGGGATGAGCAATGTACAACTTTATTTCTTACTTCCTTTTCTTTATTTTGCACGGCAACAATTAACTTTGAATAGTCAAAACCATCTTCTGCAGTTCTCTTCGGTTCTGCCTTGGAACAATCAAAAACTCAACATGAGACGGTTGAAAGTTTTATCCGAGTCCGTTTCCGTCTCAAAGCGCAGCAATGTTTTCTTTGACTTCACTCTTCTGTCTCGTGGCTGAAAGCTCCTTGTTGAAAGACGAGAGTCTCTCTTTTCTTCCCACATCAGTGCCAGGCAGAAGGAGTGCTTCTTTTCTTCCGACCGCAGGAATTTTCAATGATTCAGGACTCACAAAGGGCAATGAAGGCCAAAGGAGTTATACCTGATGGTGCACGCACGATTTGACTGATGTCTTATCTCACAAAAGCAAACTATCTAATCACGTTGCAGCAACCACCTGATACTTCAACCTTGGGTTCCAACGCCTGGTTGCTCGGCGTCTCCGACTGCTCAGTGCCATTCAGTGCAGGAGAAAATCGTCTCGCTCTCTCTCTGAGTCCTCTCCACTTGTCTGTAACCTCGGCTGCCAAACTCCGATCTGCTCACCTCGCCGTTCACGTCGAGGCGCAGACACGCAAATTAGCGTGTCGCAAAGCAGCAAATTAGCAGGGGTATTTAATTCCCATTAGCCCTGAGGAGAACCAGACGTCCCTTCATCAGATGTCGGACTCTGACACACACATCACTCATGCTGGAAGGAGCCGGAATGCTGATTAGCTTTGATGTGGATTGACTAGACAATCCCAGAGGCACAACAACTTCCCGCAGCTCTAAGACAAGATCATCAGTGTGCAAACTCTGCCCAATGCGTGTGCTTAGGCAGACAGAAGAAGAAAACTGAGTGTTGAATAGGTGAGCAAAGAAGACTTATATGCAGTAATCCCTCGCTATATCGCGGTTCACCTAACAGCCTTGGTACATCAAGGATTTTCATAAATGTTCAATATAAATCTAAATCACGCTTTCCTTGGTAGCTTTCAAAATTTACTTTGTTGTAAAATCATATTTTGTCTCTTGGGGGGAAAAGCATTTACTAGCCTTGCCTTAAAAAACACTAAAAGTACAGTGCAGTATCTGCAATGTAGCTTTTCGCATCCAGCGCCATTCACTTCACTCTTTTGTAACACACCGGTAGCATCTATTTCTGTGTTGTGCAGTGTTATTTGGGCTTTTTGTATTAAATTGTAACTTCATTGTAACCCTGTCGATGCCGCCCAAACGTCCTGCACCTTCTAGACCCTCTGGTAGCCACTCCAGGTGGCAGAGAAAGACGCTTACGACAGCAGAGAGGATGGAACTTCTTGAAAAGGTTTCTACAATTGTGTAGGGGTATTGAAAAGGTTTGCAAGAGTGTATGGAGGCTTATGAAAACTTTGCTATATAAAAGAACATTAAATACAGTACATACCCTGATGATTAATTTTGACCAATTGAGTCTCTACTTCTTAGATTTGTACCTATCACAGGCAGCTCTGGAACACAACACCCGCAATGGACAAGGTATTGTGGTAGAGAATATCGAGTGAAAACGGTAGCGGCATGCGGCAGCATAAAGATCTGCCGCAAGTGGCTATTATCACGGTGACCCCTGAGTCATCCAGTAAGCAGTACCTTGCCACTAACATCAACTTGATACCTATAGAACCTCAGGTAGAGAGACAGTTGAGGAGTTGACTGCAATGATGTCGTACTCATTCATGGATCCCATCTACTTCCACCTCCCTGTGCATGGTGCTGCATTAGAGACATCTACCGCTGATGCCAAAGGCCTGATGGTGTGAATGATGAATGCTTCAGAGTAAATGAACATGCTTATGCATAAATCATCCCGATGCACGTTCCTGCACTAAAGCAGGTCAGGTATCAGTTTAATGCAGTACAACACCCCCTCCTCCAAGACTCCCTCCACCCTAAACACCCCGGTAGCTTTCACTGTATATACGGACGTGAGATATAAATTTATTGCAAGTCTGGCAGCTTAACGGTGTTGACATGAACCCTCAAAAACAGCAGCCACGTCTGTTCTCGTTACTGAACTCCAGCTGCATAAAGATGAGGAGGACAGTGTAACCTTGGAGTGCGAAAAAACACGCCTCCTTTGATCATTTAATTCCTGTTTTATAATCACCAAGATGCACAAGACGGGAAGCACAAACACTCAGAAATAGAGGGTGAGCGCACACTGGCCACGGTCTTGGCATCGGATTGAAGTTGGTCTGCACACAGAGTATCAGTGCGATTGGCTTTGTGCCTGTTTGTGCGTTTGTGCGTTTCCAGATCAACATGACCACCGAGGTTCACCGTCTCTTCATCCTTCTCTCACATCCCCTGCCTTCATTTCTTTGAAAGAAGCCGCTGTGACCAGATAGAGGACAGAATTACTTTCTTCCGTCCGCCCGAGTGAGAGCTTTGATTCGACATTTTCCGGAAACACAACTCGTCTCTGTAAAGTGTGAGTCAAACCGGGGCAGCATGTCCTGAGGAAACACTAATCTCTCCCTTCTCCCTCTGGGTATCGTCCAGCTGTGCTGCTTGGCCACACACACTCACTGCCTCTCTCACATACACATACAAACACACACACACACTGAAAACACTCTGTGCTTGGACAGAAACGCCTGGAGATATCTGATGATTGGACAACATTGTCAATGACGTCGCCAAAACGATATTTTGTGTGACTCTATTTGATGGACAACAGACAGACAGAGACGAAGGACTGGGGTGACCCCTCGAGCCCAAATATTTCATTTTATCCATCGCGGCGAGGCGGGTAACACACACACTCACATGCGCGCGCTCACACTCATAGTGTGATGCGTTGCCAAGAGCAACTGATGACCAGAGAAATAGCGACCACTCACTCAGTCAGTTTAACACATAGATGGGGATGTTGGCAAGACAAGTGCACGCACAAGCATACACACACACACACACACACACACACACACACACACACACACACACTCTCTCTCTCTCTCATAAAAACACTCATAGATGTGAACACACATCAAGGTTTTCCCCCCAAAGACCATCTTGCACAATCTGTA
>OMPJ01007912.1:6070-19164 GCA_900312935.1 Carapus acus | reverse complement strand
TTTTACTTACTTAAAAATATTGTATTTATTAAATATAGACGAGTTATCATCATCTTCACTTAATAATCAAATAATTTGATTTACGATAATATTATTATTAATAATAATTAAAGAAGTCATCAAGCTAGTTCCTTCACTTGATCTGTGCTGGTATTTCTTCACAAAATGACATTTTAAATTGTGTGTGTCTGATTGGGGCGTCACTTTTCTAGTAAGTAGGAGATGTAGTTTGTGTGTCAATGCAGTTTGTGTGAATGAAGGATAGATTTACATTGAAACAATCATTCTAGCTCTTGCGGGCCACGTACAATGACTCAGTGGGCCGCATTTGGCCCGCGGGCCTTGAGTTTGATATCTGTGATCTACATTGCGGTAGAACAGATCAATTCAACTCAATTCAATTCAAATTTCTGCGTATGGCGTGAAATCAGAACAGAGGTTATGTCAAGGTGCTTTCCAGGATGGAGCAGGTAGAGCTCCTCAACATTTAAACTTTTAAAGTCTATGAGATTTATTTACAGGGACCCAACACATCCTCCATTAGCAAGCACTTGTGGATGCATCCCCCTCCGATGCTCCAGGCCTCTCTTCCTTTCCATCTGGTCTATCTACCCTCCTTCTCTCCATCATATCAGCCAGCTTGCTCCCGTTAATGGTCCCTGTCCCTACATTAAATGTCCCCCACTCTCACCTCTACTCTCACCGATCCTTCTCAGTCGATGCCTCCGAAGTCGCCAACCTCCTCTCGTCCTCTGTGTTTGGCCAAAAGTAGCATAGTTTCCTCCGCCACCAACGGCACCAGCGGGCTGCAACTGATCTGGTATGGCAGCCATATTATTTGTGAGCTGCAAATTTATTTTTCTGGCACAAGTTTCACGTCGGCAGCCAGCCAGACACAACCCTCACCACTAACCCCAGCTTGGAACTGGCACAAGTTCACAAGAAGCTGCACCACACTAGGTTACCTTCTCGAGAAGGTTGAACACAGTGCTAGTTTTACATAATGAGTCTAGATTAGTCATTGTGCATTAATATACAAAACAATCAAAGAGACACATAAAATGTGTCCCCCAGTAGATTTAGTCACTGAAAATTGTGAGACAGGAGGTGATGGTAGTGAATATGAACAAGGTGCAGATGCTTTGAAGATGAATATGAATGCATACATTTTAGTGACATAGATTATCTATACTCACAATTATGATGTCAGTGTTGTAACATGTAAGATAAGTGATATCACTCTGTCCACTCTGATGACATAAATGATTTGTGGCTGGACAGTCAGTCGGACTGTGTGCCATGTTCATGTTGTCTTTTCTGATCTCAGTGAACCTTTTCACCCAAGTCAGCGGTTGTCATTAGCTGTGACAGCTCTAACGCAAGAATGGATAGCAGCCTCAGGTACAGTATTTTCCCAATTTACTTTAGATTTGACCTGCAATTTGAAGAACCGTTTGCTCAAGGCAACGGAACTGCGACAAAAGATTAATTGCACCATGGAAATTAATGAAAATCCAATAGATTCCACTTTTAATATGAAGGTGGAACTTTGGGTCTTTGCTGACTGGAGCTGCAACTTGGTAGCCATGTAGTTTACACTGACACACACACACACACACACACAGGAACCAGTCACTGCCTGCTGATGGCGTCAAACGTGTGAAAGTAAGGTAGGTTAGCAAACAACATAAGCGTTTAGAATAGAGTTGTAGCTGAATCGAGGCTGTGTGGTCTCTCTTGCTGCTGGGTAAGGTTTTGAAAGGGAAAAGAGGAAGTGTAGCTGAGGTGTGAGTGTGTGTTTCTTTGAGAAAGAGAGAGAGAGAGAGAAAGAGAGAGAGCGAGAGAGACCCAGACACATGAGATACAGGGAGGGAGGAGGAATCTCTTATTCAGCAGTGGTGCCATTCAGAGCTCAGTGCAAAACATTTTTCTGAAAGCACACATGCAAGTCTCAGCCCATGAGACACATTGCGCCAAATTGAGACTAGAAGAGAACCTCAAGCTCGGGTTCCCTACCAGAGGCCTGGGAGTTTCAGGGTTCTGAGCAGGATCTTAGCTGTCCCTGGGACTGCGCCCTTCTGGACTGAGGCGACGGATGTTGCTCCTTGGATCTGCTGGAGCAACTCTCCCAGTTTGGGGGTCACCGCTCCAAGTGCTCCCTCAACCACGGGGACAACGCTAGCCTTTACCTTCCACATCCCCTCCAGCTGCTCTTTCAACCTTTGGTATTTCTCAATCTTTTCTAGCTCCTTCTCTCTGATCTTGGCATCTGCTGGTATTGCCACATCTATCACCACCGCCCTCTTGTGCTCTTTGTCCACCACCACTAATGTCCGGTTGGTTAGCCAGGACCTGTTTGTCAGTCTGGATGCTGAAGTCCCAAAGTACCTTGGCCCTATTGTTCTCTACCATCTTCTGTGGTACAGCCCATAGGGACTTGGGTACTTCCAGTCCATACTGGGTACAGATGTTTCTGTACACTATCCCAGCCACTTGGGTGTGCCTCTGCATGTACACTTTACCAACTAGCATCTTACACCTTGCCAATATGGCTCTGGTGCTCAGGGCCTGTTCTTGTGCTGCCATGATCATTGCCTCTGTGCTGTCTGCCAGTCCGTCCAGCCTTTCCCAGCCATTGGTAGGTCTTATTTATGTCAGCTACTTCCTCTATTTGGCGATGGTACATGTCATGAAGGGGTTTTTCCCTCCAGGTCGCCTGCTCTTTATCTTCTGGACTCTCATCGGGCCTCAGCTGTCTTGAGATATTCGCTTAGCAGCTCATCCTTTGGGGCCATCTCCTTGATGTATTCTTGGATTTTCAATGTTTCCTCTTGGACTGCGGCTTTGACACTAACTAGTCCTCGGCCTCCCTCTCTCCGCTTTGTGTACAGTCTCAGGGTGCTGGACATGGGATGAAACCCTCTGTGCATGTATATATATATATGATCATATCAAATCAAACTCAAACAAAATCTTTGTCTTTTCATATGTACTACAAAGTATGTGCGACCAAACATACAACGGAACATCTCAAACTACATAAAAGCCATAATTTTGTATTTGGTCTTGTGTTTTCTGTGTAAATATGAGAGAGATCTTGATGACCCCTGAAGTTTGAAATATTTACTCGTCTGGTCTCATTTTTCGTCCGAACCATCTCTGGGGAAACTACGCAGGCTTTTATTTTTGCGAATTACGCGGAAATGCAAATCAGATTTCGGCGTTTCTCTAAACGGGACCGTAGACGTGGGAAATTAAGAAACCCGCGTTTATCAACGAAGTCCTCGCGTCATGAGGAGAGTGACAGCTCCTGATATGACCGGTCCTCACTTAGTCGAGGATGCACAACATACGCGAACCGTCTGTGACGTCACGTTGTAGACCTGTGACACAAATGTTGTCACTGCGCTTTTAGTGACGCGGCGTCACTTTGCCTCCGTCAGCGACCCCAACGTTGTGAGTTCTTTTCACTTGTAAATGAGATCGTCCACGGGGTTAGTGCCTTGCTCAAAAGTATTTTGTCAGGATCCAGGAGGTGACGCTGGACCCCCTAGCTCGTTTTTCTTTTCTCTTTTTTGGCACTGGGTACAAACAAAGTCTGTGTTTTGTCTTCTCTGTGTGTTACAGTAGCAGTTGTTCCACTTATGCCAGCCTGGAACATGAGGACAGTCTCTATTCTCTTTCTTTTTCCCCTGGTCCACCATCGCCGCCACCTTCCTGCTCTGAGCTCATCGCCCCAGCAAATCCTCATCAGTGTGCAACGCAGAGTTTTGTCGGTCTGAAGGAGGACTTGAGTAAGTGGCCCATGTTCTCTTTGCTCACCCCCGAGACGATCGGCTCCATCCGACAGGCCTGCGTCTTTGGACCTTCCGCTAACGAGAGCATCTTCATCACCTACAACGATGAGGTAAGGAGTGTGAGACACGCCGCCACACCCTCAGCCTTTGGTAAAGGAGCCTTGTGTTCTGTTGCCTTCTGGACGCAGATGTTTGCCTTTGGGTTGAACAACTGCGGCTGCCTCGGCACAGGAGACGGCCAGAGAACCCTCCAACCAAAGAGAGTGGAGAACCTGCAGGGACAGAAAGTGGTTGGACTGAGTTATGGGAGTGGACCTCACGTCCTCCTGGTCACCAAGGGTAAGCACTTTCTCACCAGTCATAACGTTCACCAAAATCTGCCTTTTCCTCTTTGATTCTGACCTTCAGTTGTCTCGGTATCAACCCCGAGGCAGATGGAAGGCTTTATTCGTGGGGATACAACAGATTTGGCCAGCTTGGACATGGAACTCTGTCCAGGCTTGGTCTCTCCCCAGAATTGGTGACCACGAACCTCCAAAACAAGATGGTTGTACAAGTAGCCTGCGGCGCTCGCCACTCCTTGGCCATGACACAGGATGGAGAGGTGATTTGTCACGTCTTCTCTCACCATTCATTCGCTCTTTTTGCTTCATCTCTGTCTCGTGTGTCTTATCTCAGCCTTACAAATGCCTCGCTGCGGGCGAGAACGCCTGATAAATGACCGAATGCAAAAGCGGGAAGCTTGTTTTGATGCTATCAAACCATCCACTCCCACTTTGCTGTTGTTGTCCACCAGGTGTTTGCGTGGGGACACAACAATGCTGGTCAACTTGGTTCGGGGTCCCTCACCCACGAAATCTACCCACGGAAAGTCTGCTCCGCCCTTCAAGACAAGATTGTGGTGGGAATCAACTGTGGACAGAAGTCCTCCATGGCAATAGTGGACAACGGAGAGGTAGGACAGTGTGAAATCGCAATCAGGATGAGAAAGCAGATGTTCCTGATGATTTCTCCTCCCAAGGTGTATGGATGGGGTGCCAATGTCAATGGACAGCTTGGCATTGGTAACTACAGAAACCAGGTCACACCTAAACCATTACTTTCAATCCAAGGACTGTGCATTGAGCAGGTGAGATTTATTTGACCAATTTATGATTTTTTTTTTGGTTCAACCTATTAAAATTGCTCCCCGTTTACTCTCAGCTGTGCTCAGGTGGCAGTCACTGCCTGGCACTGACCGATAAGGGTACAGTGTACGCGTGGGGAGCCAACACCTACGGTCAGCTGGGAATCGGTGGGAGGAGCACGCAACTTTGTCCCGTGCAGGTCATGTTCACAAATGTGAGGTAGGAGGAGTTGCAACAAAATTCAATCCATGATGCAATGGTGTGCCTGTTGTTATTGCGTAAATGCCTGATCTTGACTCACAGGGTCGTAGAAATCGCAGCCTGCCACTCAACAAACACATCTGCCGCCAAGACTGCTAATGGAAAGGTGGAGACTGTTTTGTTTCTGGTGGGGGGGGGAGCAGGGGAAGGGGAAGTCCACTTCACTGAGTTTTAAGAGTGCTGACGTGAGCCCTGTTGCAGGTGTATATGTGGGGTCAGTGTTCGGGTCAGTCCGTCTTCACCCCGTACCTCACACACTTTACCAACACGGACGACATCTTTGCCTGCTTCGCCACGCCCCCTGTCATGTGGAGGCTGCGGAACTTGGGTGAGAGGCAGATGTTTTCACATCTTCATCAGACCATTCCTTGCTTCATCAGTCCATTCCTTTGTACAGTACTTTCAGGCCTGTACACATTTATATAGCACATCATATTGATTAGTAACAAAATACTGTGTATTGTACTGTATATTGTTAGTCAATTAGTTATTCATTTAGTCAGCTAATTAGCTAGTAACTTCGTTATTGCATATTTTATACAGTTTACTGTTGAGTATGCTAAAGTACTTTAGTGTTTATTGTTTACTTGATACTGGATACTGTAGATGATCTCCAGATGAACAGATTAGTAAAGTATCTACCTACCTAGCTACCTATCTACCTAGCTACCAAGCTACCTAGCTACCTACCTACCTACCCACCTTCGCGTCTACCTCTCACCATCCAGAGCAAGACGACTTCTTGACCATCGATGAGACTCTGAAGAACAATTTTGACAACCCCGCAACAGCTGACGTCAAGTTCAGCATCGACGGCAAATTTGTCTACGCTCACAAAGCCTTGCTGAAACTCAGGTAAAACACAAGAAAACATCAAACAGCAGAATCTCACGATGTCTGTCTCCTGATTGAAGCGTTGTGGTTTGCAGGTGTAAGCATTTCCAATCTCACGGGATGAGGGACGAGCAGGGAGTGATCGAGATCAGCCAATTCTCATATCCAGTTTATCGCGCCTTCCTGGAGTTCCTCTACACAGACACAATCAGCATTTCTCCCGAGAACGTCATCAGTAAGTGTGTGCGCGCTCTCCCACCCACTTTTTGGGAGTGTTTTAACAGATAGATTCTTCTCTGTGTATGTGCAGGCCTGTATGAACTGGCTGCCTCATACTGTGAGAACGGTCTGCAACGTCTTTGTTATCCAATAATCATGAGCAGTATTAACATCAAGAACGCCTTCATGATACTCTCGCTCACCATGCAACAACAGGCAAAGGTCCTGCTCTTTCAAACACACACACGCACACGCACAATGTAGACATATCCTGTGTTCTGCCTTAAATAATTTCAATTTTTCTCAGGAAACGTAACTAGTTAATAGTGCTGCTTGGCTCTGATCTTTGTGTATTTTCTATGTGCATGCAGGACCTAAAGGATGTCTGTTTCAGGTTTTGTGTGGACCATCTGACTCAGGTGACTCAGACTGAAGCTTTCCAACAACTGGACACAGAAATACTGAAAGAGTTCTTTGACAGAGCGAGCCGATGTGGAGCTTTCAAACATTAAGGTCTTTCACTTACCCTGGAGGATATAAGAGGTGATGTGCCGAGGATGACAGATGTTCTTTCCACTTTCAGCATCTTTCACTTCAAAGATTTTCAGTGAAATGAGAACATTTGCCTGGAAGAATAGACCATGTAAACATTCATGTAAGCTATAAAAACATATGGTAACACGGGTTAAAGATGCTGAAGATGACGGTGTTTTTGTAAATTTTGATAAATTTCACTCATATGCTACCTTCTTGGTGTGTGTTGCATTGCATTTTGGGTAATGGCATCATAATGGCCGCCGAGGACTCATCCCCATCCCGTGAGTGTCCGTGTCATTGAGATTATAGTAATTCATGCATTAAATGGATCAGTGTTCCCCATTCAGCCTTTTCAATTTGAACCTAAGCACTGACGGAAAGAATAATGAAATCAACTTGAAAATGAGATGTTCTGGTATGCACAGAGAGTTTGTCAGACTGGGTTCAGCTGCATAAAACTCCCCCGTCTCCCTCTTCCCATTTGTCTCTGTTGAACTTTGCCTACAGTTCCAGGTGAGTCAGCAATATTGTTTGTGAAAGTACAGGAGTGGACAAATATTTCACTCCTCTGTCTCATGAAATATGTAAACACTTACACAGATGGAGTCATCGGCTTGCCAATTCATTCGTCACAGGATGTCGTGGACAGCAATGATGGAGATCGAATATTACCATACCAACGCTGTTTGTTGATTTGTTGATTGACTGGCATGGGTATTCTGGCCTGAATGCAGGCCAAAGTAACAGTGCCTCTCACTTTATAAATCACTTAATGCGATACAAGTATGGCTGTCGATCATTTCTGTTGTCTTGATGTTGTACAAATCTGTAGGAGATTTATAAACGTTTTATTTTTATGTGCTAGCCGGAAGTACTCTGTCTGTTGCAACAGCTAGCTTGGTGTTGGCGGAGCCAACGGGTAATGCAACGCAAAAGTTTACATTTACTGGTGGACAAGTGGCACTTTGTTTGTGGCACTTTTTCAGTATTTGACTAAGCGCAGTTTTCCCGCATGTATTTTGGTATCAAAAACAGAACATGACGACAAAAACTACTGGTTCACTCACCTGTTTATTGTGTCCCCAGAACAGAAGACTTCTAACTCAGAAGGAGAGTAAGAATTTTTTTGTTAATATTCCTACATCGATGTCTTCTTTAGGATCCGACAGTACAAGTATTCGACGCGAAAAATCACTCATTTGCAAATGCTGAGAGGGGACACTGCGACAGCTGCGAGAGGTTGCAAAGAGGCGCAGAACTACACCATCTGCTGGACATTAGGTGAACTACAGCCACCTTGAGTGAGGGAATCCACGAGGCCTGGTGCAGCTCTGAGATATCAACAAATGTCATTAATAGCGACTTTCGCTCGCTATCCAATGTCGTTTATATTTTATTTTAGTCTTTTCCTGTCCAAGGTATAGTCAAGAATGTTCCTAATCTGTGTTGTGTAATAGTTTTCTAGGTCAGCTGGATGAAGGAAGAGGGTAAAACAAAATGGATGGGATCCACTGCTGTATATATTTTAATCTTGTTTCTGTTAAAGTAACTGGCGCTGATTACAGTGGGAAGAAGTTTCAGTATGAGGAATAGCGAGGAAGCCATACAGTTCCATTTGAAATGCAGGAATATATTTTCTGAAAAATAGCAGCACGCTGAAGTAGGCCGTGTCCACAAAAAACAAACTGCAGATTGTCTTGCCTTTGTATTTATTTTGAATGGACAATTTTTCATGAGGGAATGGCTCAACACTACGTCACAATAAGTCAATTTGTTGCTGTTTGCATTCCAGATATTTGGTGCACTTTTGGTAGATTGAAGGTGTTTGCATTCACATTTAGTAAGGGTCACTGATACTCTTTACATAAGCAATATGAAATGTTAACGTCTGCTTCGTGGTGTTCGGAGATGTTGATTTAAAAATATAGTGATTTTGAGCTCCAAACCTTATCTCGTGAAAAAGATTTCAGAAAATATAGACTCTCTAGCCACTCTCGTACCTATGGTGCCACCAGCATGCAATGTGGAAAATGAGGCAAATTTTTTATGAATTGGTGTGAGAGAAAATAATAAGAAGCAATATATTTGCCCTGATTCTAACAAAATACAGACAGATAACTTCTTGAAACATGCAAATATCTCACACAGCGGAAAAATCCACAAAAAAAGTTTTCAAAGCCCACAGCGAAGCTCTCACACAGACTACAGCCAGGCTGTAGCCTATGTCCACATCTGTGTTACGGATAGAAAAGTGTACACGTAATATAAAAACTGTAAAAACAAAGTTTTCCAAATTTCTGACACCCCTCAAACGCAGCATCATAGGTGTATGCGACAGAACCGGTCGTGCAATTTGCATGATCTCGTAGTCTCGGTCTGAGTATCATAACAGTTCATCTCTCTCCCTGAAAACACGGAGTACTACCTTACGCGGCAAAACAGCGCCCTCTGCCGTCAAGGAGAAAATCTGCAGCAATTCGGTTCCTCCTGGCAAATACCACGTTTTCCCCAGCATGTCTTTCTCACAAACTGATACAGAACCCCGGCGCTTAACAACGGGGTCAGAGGCCATGTTCCAAATGTCCTCCAATAGTTTCCCCTCACTGCTCACGTCCTCAGTCGTCCTCCTCCATCCTCAGGTGCTCCTTGCTTTGCATCTCCTCGTCCGAAGCGAGAGACTCCTCGTCCTCTGCCTCCTCGTTGGTCACATACGAGCCTTTGTGACGGAAGAGGAGCCACATCAGTATGACCACCACGCAGACGATCACCACCAGCACGGCAACCACCGAGCCTGGACGGGGACAGAGACATGGTGAGCGATACACGAGGGTCCAGGTAAGACTTGAACAGGGGCGAGAGGGGCGGTTTGAACTGTGTCTCACCCGCAATGACGGCCACCAGGTTCCCATCAACATCTGAAAACACAAAAGAATATTTAGACGTTAAAATGATATCATGCTCAATGTCATTTCCTGCATGAAATGGTTTACGAGAGGCTTCCAAAAGTGACAGAGGGATTTTTGTCTGGGTGGAGGGGCAGATTCAGCTCATACTCAAAGCTCACACAAGCTCCATAACACACCTACAGGGCTCAGCTGGCTATAACCCAAATCAATATCAAGTTAGGGTGTGATGGAGCTGTTTTTCTTCACGAGCATCGGGTTACGTGTTCTGTTGTTGCTGCTCGCTGCCGTATCTGTCCAATTGGGTGATCGCTCATTTAGCTGTAAGGTGATGACCTCGGGATTCAGTCCGATTGTGAAGGAGAACTGAGCGATCTTCTGGTTCCTTGACTCCGATCTCAACCTGTGTGTTCCTCTTTTTTTGCGCCCTGTTGTGGAAAGTACACGGGCAGATACGTGTGCCCTTATCTCCGTGGAGACAGACCCTGGAGGTGTCACACTCGCTCCTTCTCATGCTCCTCTCTGCCATGAGGCTGATAAGATAACACACACTCACCCTCGCTGTCTGCGCGAATTTGCATCTTCTGCTGGAAACACAACCGTCAGTTGGTACTAAGGGCACAAACACATACCGTCGGTCACTGGCTGGTTCAAGGCCTCTGCTGCGAGTGTGGTGTATTGCACCATGACCACAGGGGGCGCCGTAGGGGTGATTGGTGCCGGAGTGGCCATAACGGTGTTAACCTAGAAAAAAAATAAAAAAAACCCAAATCTACCAGCAATCTTTGTTACATTTTTACAGATGCAGATTCTTTGCAATTGAAATTTGTGCGTCTCAAGTTAAGATACGCAGTTAAAATTCATTTGAAGAAGATGTGAGCTGCAGATTTTAAGTGATTTCAAATTGTTATTGATGTGCCTGACACAACCATTCACACAGAAACGACGAGGTCACCACTAGGTGGCAGAAGAGAGCCCAGAGGGTCCAACTGTTGCTTCAAATCAACAAGTGAGGTCGTCAAAGTGCGAAAAGCAGGCAGATGTGCATAAGAGTAGCAGGGGGAATGTAAGAGTGTGTGACAAATCGAAAGATACAGCGAAGCGACGTGCGAGCAGACAGCTCGCACGTGTTTGAACTAAAAAACCCTGTGCGACTCTGCAACATTCAGCAAAGCAGACAAGCCAGTTAATCCCGTCCGGCTCTGTCTCTCTGTTTGACAAACACTCGTGTGCAGCTCTGACACAGGGAGGCCGACTGCAGATCAAACATGGAAATTTAGAGGCCAGTTAACGCCCAGATTATTTGTTTTGCCCTGGACTGTGGAGAAATACACGAAACACACCATCAGCCCCAGAGACACGCAAACATGGAGGACTGTTATTAATCAAGGCCAGAAGTTTCTGATCACACAGCGTTCTCCGAGTTGAACGGCACCGAAATCTACCAAAAACTGACAATCCAGTTGACACAAACAGTCAATATGTGTCCACAAAATTATTCAGATCAACCAAAAGTTATTACAGGTGATCTTGGCTTATGGTGGGGAATATGTTTGCAGCAAAGTGAATCAGTAAATGCAAATATGCACGTCAATACAAGCACGGCCCGATGTCACTTGGCTGTTATTATATCAGACACAACTGTGACAGCAGCAACACAAGCACAACACAAACACCAAACTTCGTGCAAAAAGCAAACAAAAGCCTCCAAAACTTACCAGATGTTCCAATCAACAGGCGTCTCTTCATTCACCAGGAACAAGGATAAAAAGCAACATAACACACACACGCACACTGCGATGGGTGTGGTGTAAGTCCCTAGGGTGGATCTATTCTCCCTCTGGCCAATCGCGGCGCTGGCTCCGCCCCTCCCATGCCAAACGGCCTGCAGATGTCTTGGAACTATGGAGACAACGCCTCTTACATCATCTGTTAAAACTTGCCGGCAAACACACACACACATATACACACATATACACACACACAAACACACATGCACTCACTCTGCGTCTCTCTCACTCTCCCTCTCTTGCGCTCACTGTGTGTGTGTGTGTGTGTGTGTATCTTATCTGCCCTTCTGCCCCTCTTAGCGGTTGATTCATATATTCAACATCTGCAGCGCGAACCCAGTAATTTTCTGTCCTTTGTGACTGATTTGACTCATTATTGCCTTTGGTGTTCTGAGGGATTGCGACATATTTACTGTTTTTCCCAGATGGAGCAAAGCAAGAAATGCCAGATTTTATCATTTTTAATATTTTGGCTGAGCAGAAAGTTCAGTTTTCCGGCTGCGTAATTGCTAGAATGCCACAGAAGAATAAGAGGAGTGATGGCGCAGCCTCAAGAGGAGGAAGATTGGTGTCTGTTTGGTGACGAAGGCGAGGCTGATACAAAGGGAGTCATTGTTGCTAAAGTACAATGAACGTGAGGGAGTATGTTTGTAAGACGAAAAGCAAAGAAAATCGTCAGTTGTAAATTATAATCGGTCGTAAACATCATGCAATCATAATCTAATTTCAGCAGCATCCAGTAACAACCAAGAGCTCCGCTAATGCTGGAAAGTGAGGCAGAATAAAAGGCAAAGAAATCAGATCCAGACACTTTATTTCTAGTTATTCCCTATCTGGGCTGACAAGGGTTGCACACCAAGTCACTACAAACACTTTTATTCTGTCTATCCAGTCCGTAAGGAGATTGTTTATCTATTTCTTTGCAGTTGAAACACTACAGGACAGCAGAGGAAGCAGGACGGGAAAACAAACTGGGCCACAGTATTTACACTTTTAGCCTCCAGAAGAGAGATAGAAACAAATTGTGGCGAAGAAATTGCCACCTTGCGGGATAATTGAATTATACCGCGTGTATTAATGGATGTGCTGCTTTTCTTGCTTACTAAATGACGTCAGCCTGAGCTAGAAAGCTGCAAAGCACGCCAAGTAACTTCCACTAAACTTTTTGTAGCCACAAAAGAAAGTAAGAAAAAGATTCAGACTCGAAATCGGCGTCAAAGTTGCCAAATTAGACTTGTTGATGGTCGGAGTGATGCAGAGGAAGCTGATTGGTTGATTGACCACAGTCTGTAAATGTGTCACACGTTGGCCCGACATTGTGTTTTCCCACTCTGCCTCCCTGGCAATGAAGGCATCAGCACTCTGTGTGTGCGTGTGTGCTTGCGTGTGCGTGTGTGTGTGTGTGTGTGTGTGTTGCTAAGCTTCTGCCGTATAATTTACTCTACGCCGCCACCCTGCCGCCCTTAGTCGTCCTCGTGCTCGAAGAAGTCGTGGCAACAGACGGTCACCATGGAGACAAATGTCATGAACTCCTGGAAGTCACACTCGGCGTCTCCGTCCGTGTCCAGGCTCTCCATCAGGCTGTCCAGGGAGGACTGGTCCTTCACATGCTGTGGGAGCGGGGGG
>OMPJ01007908.1:1580-17819 GCA_900312935.1 Carapus acus | reverse complement strand
ATATGCACGTTAGCCAGCATGATATGGAGAGTAACTCACAATTAAATTAAATTAAATTAAATTTAATTTAATTTAATTTAATTTAATTTAATTTAATTTAATTTAATTTAATTTAATTTAATTTAATTTAATTTAATACATTAAAATTAAACAAAATAAATTAAAATGAAATAATAAAATGGAAATAAAATAGAAATAAAAACTAAACTAAACTAAAATAAGATAAAAGATTTCAAATCAAATCAGATAAAATAGTGACTATTTTATTATCATATGCCAATTACCACTTGTGGGAAATATTTGAAATATTTTTAAAAATTCAAAAATAATTTCAAAATTTGTTTTTGGATAATATCAGAAAACCCATCAACATTTTGGCATGAAAATTTTTTCCTGGTTTGGAACTCAACTGTGCACTTGTGGTTTGAATATGCACACACTAACAGTATACAGTACACACACTAGTGAATGTAGTATAACCTGAATTCTTTTTTTTTCTTTTTTGCATCATGTTTGCATAATGTCTGGAGCCATGCCCGAGGTAGGGCTGGTTATCACAGTAAAAGACGGTGCAGGCTACATCCTGAACAAGACGTCTGTGTGTCACAGGGAAAACACACAGATGAGCTGAACACTGGAGCAGGAGGGCAAAACTATGCTGCATGCAGTAATCGTTGTAAATCACAAACGGAACAGATATTTTCAGCCCTGAAATGGTTTCATGCAGTGTTTGGAGGGCATCGCACCTCCCGCCGCTGCAGAGCTGAGCAACGTTTCTTACGAGGCTGACGCTGTCACACAAACGACCTTTGTCTCCGCCCAGCCTCACTGCTCATGTGAAGACAAGCACGATAATGAGCTATTGATTGGGAGGGGTGGCTGTTGCGCTGTGCTGGAATTCCTGCCGAGTGATTGAAAAGCCTGACCTTACCATCAACCCCGGCCCCCTTTTTCAATCGATAAACATTGGACCTTCCACAAACCCTGACACCGCGATCGATGGTGGTAAATATCGGCAGGCACGCCGTGGAGCGGGACGAGGGTCAAATCACTTAGTGTCTGTCAGGTGCTAATGAGACGACCTCGTCCTGTGTTTACGAGCCGCCGGAGTCTTGGTGCACTTGGTCAATCGATGTGGAATTGTACAAATATTCTGTTTTTATAACGGTGTCGTCGTGATGGGTGTCACTTCTGACAAACTGAGGTATTGATTTGGAACCTCTGCGGATGAGCTGTGAAAACTTCCTGTCCTCTGTGATGAATGGCTGCTTGTGAACGCAACATCTCTGGACTCAGGTGACAAAATCGCGGTAATTCTGCTCACTCGACACAACGTTGTGTTGCAGGTATTGTGGAACAGCTGTTGATCTGTTTTGTGACTTTGTCATTATAAATGAAGTGCAGCCGTGGGGACTGAGCTACTTGTGTCTCATATTACAAAGATGTCTCATAGATGGAGGGACAAGAAGGAGACAAATAAAAAAACAAAAACATTTCATGTGAAAAAAAATGGTAAAAAAAAGCAAAATAAAATAAAATAATATAAAGTAAAATGAAATAAAAATAGAGTAAAAAATAAAATAAAATAAAATAAAATAAAATAAAATAAAATAAAATAAAATAAAATAAAATAATATTCAGTTCAATTCAATTCAGTTCAATTCAATCTATTATTTAACATTATGGTGACTACCTGAATATTACCACAATTTGAATATATTTGAAAATATCCAAGAATTTTTTTGGGGGCGGGGGGCGACGGGAAATTGAGAGGAAGTGAGTTATCTCATCAAAATTTTTTGCATGGATGATTTTCCCACGTTTGGGACTCAACACAACCATTGTTGGTTAAATATGCAAACACTCACACAGTATACACACACTAGTAAATGTAGTAATACCATAACATTCTGTAGCCTAGAGGGACTGAGGTCCCCGTGTCTCACTTTGCAAAGACGTCATACAGACGGAGGTGAAGAGACAACAATACTGTAACTCTGCAGATTACAACTTTGCTGTGTTTGCTCCTGTCACATGACTGCTGCCGAGTGTTTCTCAAACCTTTTTTTTCCCCCTTTCACAAGTCTCACATCCCTGGCGCCTTTCCACTCACTCCTCTTTGTTTCTCTCCCGACACACCCCGCTCGACGTGTCACAGTGTGTGCGCTCATGTGTCCCGCTTGTCGCATTTCCCACCGCGTCTCCCCTCGGTGACGAGACGCCGCGCCTGACTGATGTCTCTCACAGGCAGGACGGACGGACCTGAGCAGACAGATTGCCCACGCCACATTCCTGACACCATCCCATTCAGCCAATGGGAAATGATAGATGCCCGGACTAATTTTAAACCCCGTGAACTAAATTCCTGTTAGCAGAGGTGGCGCTGGATGAGCGGGGCACACAGCTGAAGTGCTGAGATAAGGCCCCGGTCTCACATGTCTCACCAAACTCGCCTCTCATTTATTCCATTTCAGATATTAGACATTAAATATTGAATAATCTTGTCATGGTGGTGGTGGTTGTGAAGATGGAGTGTGTCGCATGAGATTCTTAGATATAAATGAGCGCCTCGGAGCGACGCTTCGGCTGCACACACTTGGCCCGATTTCCTAGCTTTGCTAATGTAGGGGTGTGTAGGGGGGTGGGACACACACAGGGCCTGTTTAGGTTCTCAGCAAACAGACTCAAACTTAGAACACCTGAAACCGCAGCGGGTCCAACTTTCTTTGGGGTGGAAACGCTGATTCACTTTATTTGGAGCGGGTCGGTCTGCTCAACTTGTGCAGTGCAGCTAGCGGAGAGAGAGTGAACAGGGAACAGAGTGTGTGGGGAAACTCTAATTAGAATAGAGGCAATCGAAGTTTGGGGATTTTAAAATATGGACTGGAAAACCAATGCATAAGTGTGTGTGTGTGTGTGTGTGTGTGCGCGCATGTTTGTGTGTGTGTATGTGTGTATTTGCACACACACACAGACACACACACCCCTAGTATCTATGTATATTTCTATGTATACATATGTATTCATATATGTCTATATACTATACACAGTATATGGGTCAAAATATGTGTGTATACACATGTATACCCACACATTTGACCCATATACTGTACATATGTGTTCATATATGTATATGTACAGTATACAGTATGTATGTGTATACATATGAATATTTACATGTATTCATACATGTACTGTATACAGTATGTATGTAAAATGTGTGTATACATATAAATACATACATGTATTCATACACGTATATGTACGTAAAATGTGTGTATACATCTGAATGAATACATGTATTCATATATGTATATGTACATATACAGTATGTGTACAATATATGAGTACAATATATATATATGGAGACATATGTAGCCACATTCCACACATTATACACACATGAACACACTTATACACACATAAACACACCTTAATTTACCCTTCTGCGCTTTTACTGACTCTTGTGTTTAGTGTGTGTTGTGTAGTTTGCGTAAGAGTGACCCTTTTTTGCACATATGTAGCGTATACTAGCTTACAAATGAAGTATTTCTTAGGCTTTTTTGTAAATAAACACGTTTGTATTTGCGTGTCGCTCACCTGTTTCTGTGCATTTGAGGTGTGTGAGCAGACTCCGCTCATTCCTCCTAAAGTCCCCTTTACAAGTGCTGCTGGTGTGGGCTTGAAACTTTCCCATTTATGAAGCGTACCGGCGAGGTGAGACGCCATTGGACGAAGGTGTCTGCTCACCGTCCTGCCGAGAAGACAAATTCATTTAATTGTGGGACACGCAGGCAGAGATGTTTGGCCAGATAAAACGTCCTCACCGCTGCCACCTTTGTAGCGGACATCGGCTAAATGCTTTTTGTAGTGCTGAGGTTGTAATTTGGCCCGAGTTCAGCCGCCATTAATAATGCAGCAGAACATTTTGCTCTGCGGTCTGTAGCTTTTGGTGGTGCAGGGAGCTTTTGTCTTACACGTTTGAATATAATCGCACTCTAAAAGGTTGTAAATCATGGAAAACTTTACGGCCTCGCTCTAAAAAAGTAAAATATCACATAAGCACATTTTCCTAAGCAAACTCGCTCTTGTTGTCAGCGGGATACATTGTAGCACAGGTCCACTCACAGAGCAGGACGCGACAGTGTGAGAGCTAAATACGACTTTGCGACTTAACAGATGCCAGCTGTAACATATGGGGCGACAAAAATGTGAATGTTTATCTAACCGCAGTCAATTTCAGCATTTTAGTGCAAATTATAGCGCCAGGCAGATGTGTGGCTGTCGGAAAAAGAAAGACTCGTCTCTTGCCTACTGAGAGCCTCCATTAGGGATGTTAAGCACAGTAAAACTTAAGGCTGTCATTATATTCACATTTGCCGCGTTTGATAAGGAGCAGAATTCAGGAATAAGGAGCTGTTTCAAGGCTTTTTTTTCTTGTATCACAAAGTGGTCTTTACTGGCCAGTTCCATCAGAGTTCCTGGCTTAGACGTTGGTGTTAAAAGTCCTTGCATGCAGTCGGTATTGATGTGCTTCTCCTTAGGATGCCAGACTCATTACCCGTCAGATCGATACGCGTAATGACGCTGATTGGCGCTTTTGACTTAAGAGTCGATCGTACGAAAATCTGAATCGAAATCTGGAGCGACGGCGATGTGAATGCGGGGACGACGATGGCACGAGGAAGTCCACAACCTTCATTGGTAAGGTGAGACACACGTACTCCATATTTATCCGTTCATTCATTCATTTATTTATTTATGAGCCTGTTATTGGTGCGGGCGGCCATTAGGCTCTGCCTCCTCCATTAAGCTCTGAATCCTGCAAGATGAATTCCAAACACTGCGTCACATCAATATTGCATGTAAAAGACTTTCTGGGATGGAGCTCGGAACAGTCGGAATACTTTCGGATCTCAACGCTGCATGAAAACACACGATTGCGTCCTTGGAAACATCAACACAACAGTAAGCGGAACTCCGCAAACAGATCAATTGCTAGAAATGTCGGAAGCTCAACAAAAATATGTACTGCTCAAAAAATAGAGGGAACACCAAAACAACACAGTACTACTTCAAGTCAATCATACTTCGATCCAATACCGACATTACATTTTTATGCTAATATCGGGCCAATGATATTGGTGGGCCGATATTATCGGACGTCTCTACTTTTAGGTTATTTTGTTCACAAAATACTAATTTCAGCAAAGAATAAAGATGTCCAACGTGGAATATCTCACTCACTTAGATGTAGGATGTGTTATTTCACTGTTCCCTCAGTTTTTGCGAGCAGTGTATATTTTCTGGCAAGATTGTGATACCCAGCTCGTGTAAATGTTTACTTGTCTTGTTTTGTGTGTCACTCTGCTTACACAGAAAAATCCAAGCACCACAATAACATGAGAAATGAGATCTGATGTTCTCCATCATGACCTCCTTCCTTCCTCTCTCCCTTCCTCCCTCTCTTTGCCTCAGGTGGAGCACATTGTGGCGATTGTACCTCGATGTAAAATGCGTTCAGGTGCGACGGCCCCAGAGCAAACGTCCAACCCTTGTGGACAAATGCAGCGGATCCGTCCGCGGTGGTTTTGCTCAGTGAGGCGTAAGCAGCAGATTCCCGGGCGACTCCGGCCCGGTGCGATGATGGATGATTCCTCCTGGCAGCCGTTGATAAACAACAACCCCTGTGCCCGGTATGATCCCCCCTCTGCTCGCCTCCTGTCTGTCCCTTCGTCACGTCGCCACCTCCGTGGCCGCTCGCTCGCCGGCAGCCACCGGTGTGTTTAAGGGAGACGAATGAGCGCTGACCTTATCAGGTAATGGATGTCCCGTAGCGCAGGGGCGGCTGATTGTGCCGGGGTTTCATTTTGGACGCTTTCCTGCGGAGATTTTTCACGGCTCTGCGGGTCGAAAATTGCTCCGGGTCAACAATTCATACACGACCGCGCCATTGATAAACGCAGGCCGACTTTGGCGATTTATTCGATTTCATTCACAAATAGATTTCGTGCTTTTCGTAAGTTGTGTCTCTGTATCAGAACTTCCCTTTGAAAACAGGCTAAAAAAAAAAAACGAGGCAAGGAGACAAACAAATCAATGAAAGCACAATTTGGGTTTGCTGCAGATTAGATTGAAGTGTTATCTAGATCGTCGGAGCAACCACGCGTCCCTGGCTGGTATTTATGCCAAACATTGGCAAATTACCACCTTCTAAATTGTTTGATAAAGTGCCAGTTGTCGCTGAATAACCTTGCAAAATACACGCAAACTGCAGAAGGGGATGGAAAGTGATTGGTAGCTGTTAAAAAGTGGATGTCATCCTGTTTTACATGGATGGATGGATGGATGACTAACAGGAGCAAAGGAATAGAAATGTACATTTTGGGAGCCCAAAGTCCTGAACATCAAATCTCACCACATCCACGTTTTTCGTGACTCTCGGTCCCCCCAAAAATCCGCAACAACAACAAGAAAAGACACATTCCCCGCCCTCACACACTCACCTGCTACAAAGGACACACAGCGATTGCCAGACTAAATTGAAAACTGCTGGAGGGGAAAATGACACGTTACAGGCCAGGTGGCGCTAGTTGTCATCCCGGGATGTGTGATTACCTCAGTTCAATCGCAAAACAAAAACTAGCGCCGAGGAGCGAGTGAGAATAGAGAAAATAAAAATGAGGATGGCGACGACACAGCTGTGGGTCCCTTTTTTGTCCGCGATGGACCTTTTTTCTCTCATGTTTTTATCTTCTGGACACAGATGGTCAGACAGGCCTCGACTCGGTCGTCCACTCTGGCGTGTTGTTTTTTTGGGGGAGACGGCCGAAAAATGTTTGAGGGGACTCGTCCTCCCTCCCTGAGCCTCGGACCTTCCACAACCACGTCCGCTGGACCGCGGTCCAACGCGTCATCGGCCACAGAAATAGAAAATCTATTTGTTCCCGTCCAGCCGGGGGAACATCAGTCACGCAGTCGGTTCCCCGGTCCTGCAGGGGGTTCGCCAGCCCCTGGCCGGCTCTGGCCAAAGTCTGCGCCCCACAAAAGGCACGAAAATAATTACACCTCCCTCCCACGCGCTGACCCCGCTCGCCTTTTCCCTGAGTTCTTTTTGGAAAAGAAATGAGCTCCAGCAGAGCGGTCGCAAATTAGACGCAGGGTTGATTTTCTCGATAACTCACCTTGTCGGGGGTTGGATCTCCTCCTCGATTCCTCTGCACAGGACAACCCGTCTCCTGGGTCAGGTGTCTCTAATTAGATGTCATTTTGCTCCGTGGCACTTCCTCTGTTCGGAGTCTGTGGGGACCCTTGTCAAAGGTTTGTTTTTTGTCCACCTATGCTGGGGTCTTGAGCTGAGTGGAACCTTGGGCGGTCAGGTGCTCAGGACCACGCCCACCGCCTTTTTGGGTGCTTCTTGATCTTGTTTGTGTCCCATGTCAATTTGTGTTTAGCACCTGTTACCCATTGCAAGTAATTTAGGAAGTCCTCAAGTTAGTGGTCGACAACATTTTTGCCCCTGTGAGCCACTTGGAGCACACTGAGTGACGCATGGGGCAACATGTGACAAATTTTCTGATTTTCTTCTGATAGTCAGAGGTCAAAAACCACACTGTCAGCTTATGTGTAACTATATATAATATTCATGTGCCAATATAATTCAATTAAAGACAATAATTCAATAATAAACTCCCGATGGAGTTTCCATAGAGATTGTTGCTATATTTAGACCTGGCAATGAGAGCTGCTCCATAGGTCCTTGAGGGCATCACGTCGATGACCCCTGCCTTAACCCTTAGATGCAAGTGGGGTCAAAAATGATGGTTGTGATTCTTCAAAATCGTGAGAAGAAAAAATTGTAATATATTCATATTCCAGGTATTCCTTATTAAACATGCTTGTGACATCAGGCAATATTTTTCTTTAAAAAAGTGGGTTAGCTCTGTCTGTTGGTTTTCCTGCGGTTGCCAGATCGTCTCACTTATTTTGTACCTGTCTGTCTACCTGCCTGTCTGCTGTTGACCCTGCCTCCCTGGCTCTGGATTTCGATTTTTTCCCGATGGATTCTGGAAGTCAACGTTGTTTATTCAACTTGCTCTACGTAACAATGACAAATAAAGCCTTAGTCCGAGATTCCTGTCACGAACCCCTGACAAATTCCCCGACTGCAAACCTGGCGTGAACATCTCAATTTGAATCCGATGTGAGCTCCAGAGCTTCAGTTAGTGTCTGCACCATGTTCACGGCCTGTGCCGAGCCGACTACAACAACAAAGCGGAAAAAAAAAAATCTAAGCAAGGGCAGAAAACAGTTCATTTTGTGACTGTGGAATAAAATGCCACATTTTCGGCCCAAATCAGCGTTTCCTGACCATCGATGCAGGCGTGGGTGAAGGTAATCGTGCAAATGGCTGATTTCGATTAACGCCACGCTCTCCGCACAACAGCTGGATGCGGCCGGCCGGGCCGCCGCTTCGCCGGCACCGTTCTTGCATCTCAATGAAGGCCGCCGAGCTCGCTCAGTATTCAGGACGGCGACGGTTCCAGCTGATGAGGCCCGGTCCTCCTCGCAGGGGCGAGACAACAGGCGTCTTAGGAGGAGCCCGTCACTGACAAGAACAATGTTATGATTAGCGCCCGACCGGGGGTTCATCGTCCCAATTAAATACAGCGGCGATGTCGAAGCGGTGGAGACGACGTTGCAGCTGTTGCGCCGACTTTATTTCTGCAGGGCGACGTTTCTTTGCAGCTCCGCCGCTCGGGTGCTACGGAGCCACATATCTGACCACCAGTCCGGCTCAGGGTCGGCCAATAAACCGCTGCAGGTCCAGATCTTTATTAAGCAATTACGCCTGATTTAGCTATTTGGGTGCAGCAGAGCAGAAGGAGAAGGGAACTCTGCAACCTGAGAAGCGGAACGGCAGAGACGTGGGCACAATGTGGCTATAGAGCCGACTAAACCTCGGGCCAAGGCAGAGAAGAGACGTGGACTCTCGATCTCGGTGGGCTCCCACATCTGCAAGCATGACAGATGCCTCATTTAATTCCTGCTGGCTTCACGCTTGGCCGCCTCACAATCCCCCGTCTCCCAATACCTGCGGGCGGCTCGGCCTCCATTAGTGACACTGATTAACCCCGCGGTGTCGGGCCGATGGCGGCTTGATGGAACTGCAGGTGATGGAGCGCGGAAGAGGGAGGAGGCCCGTCGAGTGGAGCGCAGAGTGGGTGCCAATGCGCGAGGCTTTATCACGGCTGATTGGGGCTCATTTGCCGATTGAAGAGGGCTGCTGGATGAGATTTGGTATTGGATTTGCACAAATGGGTCGAACCGCCTGCCTGTCAGCTGTCTGAGTGCTTCAACCGACCCCGTTTACAGAGAGTGTGACGAGGAAGGGGACGCTTCCCTCGTGATAGTGAAATATGAATCATAACTCGGGAATGGAGAAGAAAATAAGCCTGTGCATGAGATGGTAACTGAGGAAATTTGACGTCTGCGTCAGTGTCCGAACAACAAATTTGCCACTTTTAGAGTCGGACACTGTTCTATTCTAGAACCTTCCTGAAAAGACAGGAACTTTGAAATTTGGATTTTTGGAGATAACTTACTTTTTTCATAGTGTTTACCCCTTGGATGCTAAACCTACCAATGCCTACACTCCGCCACGAGTGAGGTTATTTTTGACCCCAATTAAAATGATCAAAATTTTGAGAATTTTCGCAAGATGAATGAAATCACAAATATAGAAAAATAGTGCCTCGCATCACAAACATGTTTAATGTGGATTACCTGGAACATGAATATATTACAATTTTTCTT
The DNA here is from genome assembly GCA_900312935.1 of Carapus acus. Taxonomy (NCBI): domain Eukaryota; kingdom Metazoa; phylum Chordata; class Actinopteri; order Ophidiiformes; family Carapidae; genus Carapus; species Carapus acus. The sequence goes on along the minus strand of OMPJ01007908.1, from coordinate 8,003 downwards.
CATAAGATTTTGAAGATGAACGACCCCTGGAATCATATTTATATATCATCTAAACGTTTGGATGTTGAAATATGCATTCTCACCATAAAACTGCAAATACAACACTCAGCAAAACTGCAACTGTAAACACAACAAATAGACCGAGATGTAAAATGACCCCATCATCATTGGTGCTTATACAGCACACACACACACACACACACACACACACACACACACACACACACAAACACAGGATATACAGACATATGACAAACAAACATATGAATCCCAAATAGTAGCTTATTCACCATTTGATTGGCAGGAGTTGACAGATTGTAACGGCTGCGGAAACAATAACTTTATTGCGAAAATCACTGGATGAATATAACCGTTCCATCGATTTTTCTATTTGACATTTTTTTCCCTCCATGATGACAGGTGAGGCGCGGCCTCCCCCGCCTCCCCCTGAACGCACGTCTCGGCAAATACCAACAGCAAAGCTGCATATGCAGCGAGTAGAGGCAGCTGAGATATTTCATCCCACAGCAATACATCAATAAATGGGTTCTGTCGGGGCAGGCCGAGGTGACTGGCGATATTTGCGACGCTTTGTGCGGCCGCGGCGGGCTGCTGTTGTTTACAGCCGCGCTCCCGCTGACAGCTCACGGCTCCAACAATGACCACGGGTCAACCTGTGATTGAAGTCTTTATGTGAGAGAATTCGCCTCAGCCCGAGGCTCCAGAATTACCTGTTTGGCATGCGGGCGGGCGCCCAGTATGCCAGCACGCCGCCGCTCCTGCTCCCTAATCCACGCCGGCCACGGCCACGGCGGCATACCAATGCGCTCCTGTAGGCGAAGAAGTGATTAGCGCTAGCCGAGCATCCCAGAATTACATTCAGAGTCACGTCGACACGAGCGCGCCGTTTTAATTATGCCGGCGTTCGCTCCTCTCCGGGGCGAGTCGTCCAATTCAGGTAAGTCACGCTGTTCCAGGACGACGTCTCCATTCTATCCGCGGCTCAAACATACGCTTCTTTTGTGCAAAGTTTGAATATTGATGGCGAGCGGGTAGTGCATATCCATCTCAGGGAGGGATTACAAAGAGACGGCTGAGAGTCTTTGGAGAGAACACTGTGTATCTGTGTCGAGTTAGAGTGCGAGTGTGTGTGTGTGTGTGTGAGAGTTGTCGATAAGCCTTAGAGATGCAGGATGAAAGCATCAAACTTACATTTTACCGACGGCTCTCAGAGGCTTTTGGAGTCCTCTGCCAAGCTCCTTGTAAACCCCTAGGGATAATGTCACACTAACGGGACTGTTGATGATTCCAGTGATTTTAGATTCTTTGAGTTCTTTTTTTAGCCCAGGAGACTTTGCGTCTCTGCACAAGATGCATCTGCCTGCTCAGCGGGGGGTCCGGAGCTCAGCCAGGGTTTCAGGATCTCACTCGAGGACACTTATTCGTCACCGGGAACTGAACCTTGAACCTGCAACCTGCCCAGCTCCTCCTCTTCACCTCATTAGACAACAATCAAGTTTGAGTACTTTGCTACAACACATCTTTGTATCACATTACATCCCAGGACGCACAATTGTGTGGCTCTCGGCGCCTGGCCTGGCCTGGCCCAGCCTGGCCCAGCCTGACCCAACCCCCCCCTCCCGTACCCCAAGCTGTGATTGATTACGGCTCTATTTCACATGTTCTAACTATTTGCCATCCTTCGGCAATTTGTTATCATTATCTTAATGTTTGCCTTCCCTCCCAATGCCCCCGTGTGTGTGTGAGTGTGTGTGTGTGGGTGCGTTTCTCCAGTACCTCATCAGTCTCCATTCACCACCAAAGTCTTTACATCTCCTGCACCCCCTTCCCTTCCCCAACAGTGTTTCTGTCTGTATTTTCTCACGAAATGTTTGCGTGGTGGTGATTTTCATTCTTCTTCTTCTCTCTCTCTTTTTTTTTTTTTACCTACCACCCACACTTCCAGCTGTTTCCTCCGCCGCTTCTGTTGTTGCGCGATGCAAAATCACGCGTTTCGTCCCCGCGTTCGTGTTGCTAAGACGCCGTCCGTCTCGCGATGGCTGCAGCCTGTGCGTCAATTGCATCGGAATCTTGAATTTTAATATCAGGGTGGATGAAAAAGGAGAGCGACGGTCCGTCATGCTGACAGCGGCATTAGCGCCGCGTCGGGCCTCCGTGAATCTGTCATGCTTTGCTCGTCTGACTGATGATCATCGCCCCCCGCAGATCATCAAGCTTTGTCCCATATATTGAAATGTAGACAGACACAAACGACGCCGACACGCAGACGTCAGTGATGGATCTCGCCGCATAAACAGACGTTAAAAAAAAATAGAAAGCCGGCTCGGTTTTTGAGTCGCATCGCACCACGCCGTCGATATTTTGTGTCGAAACCGGGAAGGCAACGTCGCTTTGAGACGCAGCGGAGGTCTGCGACTGAGCTTCTGTGGTGCGATGGATTAGCAGGCGCTGGCAGCTCATTTCATCCACGGACAGCGACGCTAATCGTAGCGACAGCGTTCTGCCGGGCCTCCCGAATCCATCGCCCCTGTTTTAGCTTGCCAGGCTTATCTACGCTAATGACGCAGCCACAATAGGAAGGGTGTTTTATCGCCTCCAACAGCGTGTTTTTGGTGCAAACATGGTGTGTGTGTAGGCGCCCAAGGGAATTTCCCGGTACTCGCATTAACCCTTGGATACACACCCTACCATTTTTGACCCTAATTAGAATTCTCAAAATACTGAGTTTTCTCCAAATGGATGAAAACATGAATAAAGAAAAATATTGCCTCATTCCCCAAAAGTGTGTAATGAGGAATTCCTTGAATATGAATATATTACAATATTTCTTTTAAGAGATTTTGAAGAATAAAGACACCTGGGGTCATTTTTGACCCCACATGTGCATGTAAGGGTTAAGATGGACATAAGATAAGGGAAAGGGGAAAGGAGGAACAACAGCGAATTTGGTGGTTTGGCCTGAGATGGAATCCTGTGAGAGATTAAATGATATAGTCAAGAATCCTAAAACAATTTCTAATCTGGAGGTACCTTGAGGTGTGAAGTGTGTGTCACCATGAGATGTTTGAGACACACGGAATAAATCCCTGAGATGAACTCGGGGGGTCAAAATGGACCCCTGGGGTTCTTATTCTTCAAAATCCTTGTAAAGGAAATTTGTAGTATATTCATATTCCAGGTTTTCCTCAGTAAACATATTTGTGACAAGAGGCAATATTTTTCTTTATCTATGTTTTTGTTCATTTTGAGAAAATTGTTAATATTTTGAGGATTTTAATTTGGGTTAAAAATGCCCCCACTGGCAGGTTGTGCATCCAAGAGTCAAATAAGTAGCACATGTGCAGCAACAATCTTATTTTGCTGTCTCTACAAATTCGCAAACATGACCAGAGGCAGCAGAGTCTCCATGTGATTACGTGCCTGCTATTTGCACTGCAGGTCCAGCAAAGCCATCGATAAAGTGCCGAGTCAAAGTTTCCCCGAAAACTAACACGGCGTCGGATATTTCCGACGAAGCGCCCATCACCGAAATTTCATTACGCCGCCCTCACTCAGCTGTGAAAGTGCAGGAAGCAGCATCTCATCATCTTCCCCTGCGCGCTGCGCCTCCACAAATCCTCCTTTCTCCTGCAGCACTGTTCACTCTTTGCTGATTCATGGCCTAATAACTTTATCTGTGCGAACCTTTTATCAGGATTCATGGCTGACATCGAGCGAGAGCCGACGCAGCCCGAATAAACACATTTTATTTATCTGTCGTGTCAAAGAAACGACAACTACGCTCGCGCCGCTTTGATTTCAAAACCACGGGCGAAAATAAAAAAACGACACGACGGAGTGGCGAATACCGTTTGGAGGTTTATACATCCTTCGCCTTTTATGAGGAAAATTAGCATGAAATGAGCCGAGTGTTCAACGGCACAGGCGTTCCTCACTGCATAATACATGCCCCCCTCAGGCATATGTAATCCTGCCCGTGTGTGTGTGTGAGTGTGTGAGGGTGTATGTGTGTTTCCTGCTCAGTATGAGTGAATTCTAAACATTCTAATAAATGCTCGCAGCAGCAGCTGCTGTTTTCAGGGGAGGCCCGCAAACCCGCACGACCTCTGAAACAGCAATTACAGGACCACAAATGCCAACTGTCACGCGTCCCAGTCACTGCAGGGCCGGGCAACGCACAGAAACATCAGCGCAGATTGGACGGAATAAATCAGCAGCGTTCCCCGGAAATGTCAGAGGACGTCAGGACGCATCCACTTGTGGGAGGTGTTGATGAGTTTCATGGGAAGCTACAGGTTCGCACGTGTGCTCTGGATTCGGTGTGACCTGTATCTGCTCTGACATTGGGGCGAAGCTGGAAATGTTTCTGTGTAAGAACTCCAGAAAGAACTTACGATGGTTAATTCATGCCAATTTAAGATCCCTTTACTTCTTCCTCTAACTCTCTACTCCTTCCATCTTAATAAGAATTGTAGTTGGATGCCAACGACACCTAGCAAGATGTGCTAGCTCTGACACAAGATTTTTGGGATTAGCATCCCATGCAGTGTTGCCAGAAATACGATAATTATTGTTTTTGTACGATAATTTTGCCCGCTGTACAATGTATAATCAATAATCCCAAACAGTGTTGCCAGGTCTACGATGACCATCGGCATCTGGCATTTCTGGAAACAGATAGCAGATAAATGATATCCTAGCCAATCGTGCTTTTCTAAATGTGAGCTATGAGTGGCATGTATGCATTTGCCTCAGAGCAACGCTCGTGATTGGCTGAATAGTCTGCTGCACCCCGCCCACGAGTGAGGAAAAGTGGGTGTACGATAATTTCCCCTCAAAATACGACAATTTCATGTCTTTGGTACAATAATCCTACATTTCTCACCTAGCAACACTGATCCCATGTGAATCCTTGACCGCTGAGACGCTGTCTGACACACTCAACACTCACTGTTGGCATCCATTTTTTTGTTTTTTAGGCTAAAGGGTTAGGATTGCGGCCGGCAATGCTCTCTGACTCCCAAACAGCATCTTCCATCCCCTCCATCCCCGCACGAAGGCCTGTCCCCTTCGTGTTAGCGTTAGCTCAATGAGGAGCTGACAAGAAAACACCTACGCAGACGCTGTTACGCGTTGTACCCGTCTGTGTCGACATCCTGTGGACAGCTTCGTCCCGTGGACATCTTCGTCCCCCCCATCGCTGAGGATGACAGGTTTGAGGGGCGGAGGTAGGATGAGGAAGGTAGGATGTAAACAAACCAAACCAAGTAGGTCAGTCGTAAAAGTTCTGAGAGGAAACAAAAATATTCCAACTTTCAGCGCTTGGAACAAAACAGCTTGGCTGGCTACAGCTCCCGAGTCAATACTGGATTTTATCATCTCTATAAAGTTGGAGCTATGGCAGCAGCTTCTCTGGCCTGCTGCTGTGGGGAGGAATTCTTTTTTTTTTTGTGTGTGTTCCTTTTGGTGCCTGGCGCATTAGAGCTGAGCCCATCATGCGCACAGGAGACACGAACCCTCCGGAGGAAGTTCTCAGGAACACATGCCAGTTTATTGGGGGGAGCTTGGCACTGCGGCACATGAGACCATAATAAAAATCCATCTGTTTGAAGGCAGACACGGAGCCAGTACGATGAACCCTTCACAGTTAGTTTCTCTCTGTGTGTGAGTGTGTGAGAGTGTGTGAGCGCATGAGATTGCACAAATGCGTCTGCATGACTGCCTACTTTGTATTTGCATATATATGCAAATGATCTTGGGAACTTTGTGTCCACCAAGAATATCTCGGTCATGCTAATGTCAAAGAGAAATGAGAGAGACATAGCAAAGTAAACTTGGGTAACAAAAAAAAAACAAAAAAAATCCAAAAAGTATTTCAAATTCTTGCATAAATCACTGGGAGCAATTCCTTTGCTCGAGAAATCTCGCTGTTCCAAACACACTCCGGCGCCTGCATTCGCTTTGACGTGGAGCTTTTGAAGAGAGTGGCCGTGTATGATAATGTTGTCATGACAACAGGGAAGTAATAGCACGCGTGCGCCAACGCGAGACTGATTGGACGTAATGTGCTCCGAATCGTAAGTTCCCAATCAGCGCGCGCGCTCCCGCGCAGGCCTGAGAGCCTCTTGCAAACCAAGAGACGCATTTTGATGCTGACACGAGTGCACGAAGCTCTTGTTTCCGCTCCTTCTTCCTCAAAGTGCGTCGCCATACTTGTCTCGCCCGGTAGACGAGTCGGGATCCTGCTTTCCAATTGCCTCTCTCGAGCTTATATTCTTTTTTCTTGCCCTTGCAAACGTCGGGAGACGTAGCGAGGAGCACTTAGGACTGTTTTTATCCCACGCTGGGCTTTCCAGGATGACTGACGGACGGGTCCTAGCTAATGAAATATTCCGGAGGCCG
>OMPJ01007903.1:945-25502 GCA_900312935.1 Carapus acus | reverse complement strand
GTTTTGCCCTTACTTCTTGGAATAATCAAATCTGTAACCTTATTATTCTGTATTGAAATCCTCCTAGGCTCATCAGATGCGTCCATCTATCATTTTCTTTGACGAAATTGATGGGTTGGCTCCAGTACGGTCAAACAGACAGGATCAGATCCACAGGTGAGCAGCACCAGTCTCATTTGTGGATGAAGCAGTGATGTAAAGAATTGCTTGGATATTAAAGGGGGAATTTGAAATTATTCTGTAATTGTGGCTTCATAGCAAGAAGTAATTCAATCATGCATGACTGTAGTGTTATTGTCGCCATATCCCTCCTGTGCCTGACATAAGGTGCCAAAACAATCTGTCTGTTGGTATATAGTTCCATTGTGTCCACGCTCCTGGCTCTTATGGATGGACTGGACAGCAGAGGGGAGGTGGTTGTGATTGGAGCCACAAACAGACTGGATGCCATCGACCCTGCACTGAGGCGGCCAGGGCGCTTTGATAGAGAGTTCCTCTTTGGCCTGCCAGACAGAGAGGTGGGCAGATGCAGATGAGGCATTTTGCACAAACCTTTCTTTTTTTTCAACATTTCTTTGAATGAAAAAATTCAAGAAATATATTAACTTTCAACCATTGCAGCTGTGGCTATCCTTATAGTCTTTTTAAATTTCTTTCAAGCTTTGTCTCTGATTTTTTTGTTTAGCATGACCGCAGCAGATCTCCGATTTACTCTTTTCAAATTTGTCAAATTCCTTGACTTTTAAGATAAAACCACCTCATGATCTGCTACGGTGTACATATTGCATCTCCACAAAAGTCTTTCCAGTGTGTTTTTTGTGCGCGCTTGTGGGCATGTACAATCTATTTATTTATATATTTTTGTGATGTGTTGTTTCTTTTCACCTCTAGGCCAGAAAAGCCATTTTGAAGATCCATACCAGACAATGGACTCCTCCCCTGTCTGAGACCTTTCTGGAGGACTTGGCAGATAATTGTGTCGGTGTGTCTAGCATACTCACACACTTCAGGAATCAACCAGTGGAAAACCAAGCACAGACTAACACTTTCCACACGTTGCTATCTCGCACCGTTTCATGCCCATCATAAATGACAAATTCCTAACACAGCAAATTTCCAAGAGTAATAACAGTGGAGGTATCCACTCACATGTTTGTTTAACTCTCCATTTCAGTTTTTTGAGAAACAACATGAATACTTGCTCGTCTAATTATCTGCCGTGACTATTTGTTCCCATTTGACTAGGCTATTGTGGGGCGGATATCAAGGCTGTTTGCTCTGAGGCTGCTCTGTGTGCACTGCGGCGCCGTTACCCACAAATTTACTCTTCATCACAGAAACTCGTGCTTGACGTAAACGCCATTGCTATCACAAACAGGGACTTCATGTCTGCAATGGCCAAAATGGTGCCAGCTGCACAAAGGTATGAGAAATGAAAATTCTACCAAATGTTTGGATTTGTGTTATTTGTAAGTGCAACTTCTTTCTGCTGTTTTTTAGGGCAATAACATCGCCAGCCAAGGCACTGGTACCTGCCATTCGCCCTCTTCTGAATACAGCTTTGCAAAACATCCTAGATGCACTTCGCAGAGTATTTCCACATGTTGACAAGGGCTTGAAGAGGAAATGGGAGCAAGGTGCACTTCAGAGCTCCCGTTTTTCATTGGATTCATTTTTCCTCTCCTGTTCTTGCTTGCTTTTTCACGTCCGCATGTAGAACGGGTCACGCATTAAGCAGGATGTTAAAAATACCAAGTCAGGCATTGGATTTGTGTTTTGTATTCACAGATGTGCCTTGCGCCGTGCCTGAGAATGATCTCATGTTCAGTGAAGATGAGGATTCTGACGTCTGCTCCAACTCTGCGCAGCAGCCAAAATCGCCTGCTGCTAAGGGACTCCTGAATCTCGGCAGGTGGGCTCACTCCCATGCTGTGCACAACACTGCGTAGGAGATGTGTTTTTCCCTGCAGAATTGCACTGAACTACTGCTTTTCATTTGTTTTACCATGTTCCTCCCCCATCTAACCAAATATTTGTATTCCTGGAATTTCACTCCCGGAATTTAAGAGGTTTTGCCAAAGCGGTGCACACAGCCCACTGTAATTTTAAACAGATAACTGTAACATTACTGATTCATTATGAATATGTATTTTTTGTCTAGAATTGAATTCTTGGTGCGATAATACCAATATTCAATTCATAATGAGGCACACATGGCAGGACTACCCGCACAATGCCATTTAATTGCAATTGTGTCTCAATCTGATAAGGCTGCCGACATTGTTGCAGTGTGGCTCTCTAGACATTATGTTTGTATATTTGTATGGCATAGCCGGAAGGGATGAGAGTAGAGATGCATTCATCTGTGAACTCCAGAAACCTCATACTAAACCCATGAGAACGGGAATGTGTCACTGAAACGATGACTGTGACCACTAAAGCTGAAATGCAGGCAGGTTGTAAGTGAAGGGTATTTCCATTTTGAATTCATGGTCTACAGAGCAAACAGCAAGCACAGACTTGAGTCAAGGCCCTCAAACCACCTGTTATAATGGTGTCACAAATTCGGCTTTGACAGCCCCGAGAACTCAGTTGTTTCAATTTCCCTTTATTCTGTTACCTCATCAAAAAATATAGGAGTGTGTTGCGCCAGCCAACCTGTTATCGTCCAAGGCTGCTGCTACAAGGCCGAGCAGGCTCTGGCCAGAGCTCCCACCTGGCTCCTGCCGTTCTCCACGTGCTTGAGAAATTCACAGTATACACACTGGATATGGCTGTGCTGTTTGGTGCCAGTGCCACTTCACCGGAGGAGACATGTGCACAGGTAATTGGGACTCTGATGTGGAAAAAAATCCTGCAACAATGGTCATCGCAATTCCAAATATCTTAGTTTTAAATGACATCTTACTAGAGCCTCTAATGAATGTAACATAGTGGTAAATAATTCTAATTGCGATCGCTTTGACTCCACAGGCTCAGGTTGAATGTTATCACTGGTCTGACTGAAAATTGATGCAATATTTGCCAATTTCATATGGTTTCATTATTATTATTTCATTATCTGCTCACAAAACAGGACAGAAATGACCCAAAACAACAGTAAACCAACCTACAGTATACTGGCCAGACCTCTCCATCTCTTGTGTTCATACCAGCCTCAAATTTTAACTTGTGTTGTATTGAACAGATCTTTATTGAAGCCAAGCGGACCTCTCCTAGTATTCTATACATCCCGCACATCGAACAGTGGTGGGAAACCTTGGGTGCTGCTTTGAGAGCCACTTTCCTCAGCCTGCTTCATTCTATCCCGTCCTTCTCACCGATCCTTCTGCTGGCCACATCTAACATGCCTTATGAGCAGCTCACTCAGGAGGTAGGAGCTCAACTACATTTTCAGGGTGGCTTAACGGAGATATACATTTAAAAAAATGTTCCTAGTCATGAAATATTGTTTTGCTCTGTGCCAGAGAAATAATTAGATATTTAGACTAAAGAGATTTTTTTAAAAACTTTACTTTTAAGTTTCTCACATGTTCACACACCCATCCATAAACTGTTGTGCCTCGCCTCAGGTTCAGCAGTTATTCCAGTTGGAATACGGAGAGGTTTTCCTCGTTCAAGTCCCCGATAGCAGACAAAGGAGAAACTTCTTTGAGGACCTACTCATCAACCAGGCTGCCAAGGTGCCATCCTCAAGAAAGAAAGCTGGTGAGCGTGAAAGGGAGGAAAAAAACAAAGCCCAAATCTTTGCATCCCTTTAAATTACGTCTGCTTGATATTCAATCGTGTATGCTTGAATTGTTGTTTTAATGAAGTTGTGGACAAGGTTGAAATTCCCCTGCAACACCTTTAACATTGAGCAATGTAATAATTTCTAATATATTTTGGCAGGTGTAGAAAGTTTTGGTGTTGAATGTCACCGGTGTCTATGTCCTTTGTGAATCAGAATCAGAACACTTTGTTCCTGCTGGGCAATTCAGTGGAAACATTCTGTGCAAAATACCAAAGGTAGTTTAGGGAGGGGTTGTGAGAGGCACGCACAAGGACAAGGCATGCAATAAGGACGTGTAATGTGGAATAGACAACGTTGCAGGTGTGCATATTAAGCCAATTGGAAGCAAATGAGATAAAGACAATATTTGAGTCATCTGAATTTCACTGGCACTGTTTGCTCTTCGATTACATTACGCATTAAAATGAACTCAACTCTCTGTAGTGCTCCGGGCATTGGAACACCTCCCCATTGCTCCTCCGCCTCCACCCCGACAGCTGACAGAGGAGGAGGGGAAACGTCTGGAGGAGAAGGAGGAGGACACACTCCGGGAACTCCGCCTGTTCTTACGTGATGTAACCAACCGCTTGTCCCAAGACAAACGCTTCAAGGTCTTCACAAAACCTGTGGATTTGGAGGAGGTAGCTGTTTATGAAAATTTCATTTATTGTTAGTAGTTGTTGTTTTTTTTTTTCCATTGTCATGTATTTGGTCCCTGAATCTCTTCTTGCGCAGGGATTTAATTAACCCAGGTATTGAATGTTTTTAAGGTACCAGACTATGCTGAAGTGATCAAGCAGCCAATGGACCTGTCCTCTGTCCTCTCCAATATTGACCTCCATAAGTACGGGACAGCCAGCGACTTCCTTCTGGATGTGGACCTTATCTGGCAAAATGCCTTAGAGTACAACCCTGACAGGGACCCCTCGGGTAGAGAGAGACTACACAAACACACATTTTCAGTGAGGAAGTTCCTGTTACTTTGCAATGAACATTACACATATGAGTGTTTGTATGTGTGTGTCCTTCAGATCGCCAGATTCGCCATCGGGCTTGTGCATTGAAGGATACGGTTCACGCCATCATAAGAGATGAACTTGATGAAGATTTTGAGAAAATCTGTCAGGAGATCAAGGAATCACGATGTAGGAGAGGTGGGTATCAGTATTTATTTCACATTTTGAAAAAGTTTGATTGATAAAGTCTGGACATTTAGTATGTACCCTAGTCTTAATACACACACTGAACATTTCATACAAACTATATGATATTGTATTTTCATACAAAATGGAGACGTAACTTCCATCCAACACCTTCTTATCCACTCTACGTCCTGAGCACCCACCATTTTCACCACCTTGCCATACATCATGAACATTTTTTTCCTGTTTGTTTAGTAGGACTCTTGTATTCTCATATCTCAGGTATGTGCTTCTGGAGAAAAGTCACTGAGATGTCTGATGATTTCACTTTTTCTTCATACTAGCCTACTCTGGTACAAGGTTTGCGCCATCCTTCTACCACGTCCTTCCCAAACAGTCCAGACTCTCTGCTGAAGTTCAGGTCATGGACGTGGCAGCCTCAGCAGAGGAACCCACACAAGCACCGCCTACAGCTGTCGCAGCAACGGTCACACCAAAACATACAGGTATGTATAGCTTTCAAAAATAAGTCGTTTTTAAAACTGGACGCTCACTGTATCTCTATATCACTTCCAGCAAACAGGAAGAAACGCAGGAAGAACCGCTCCTGGAACAATGGATTCATAGCTAGGAAGAAATCGACCTGCACCTCTAATGTCTCAAAGGATGATGTTCATATGGCAGGATCAGAGGAGGGAGACGAAGACTGTGAGGACGAAGAGGAGGCAGAGAGAGGAGAGCAAGACAGAATAAGTGCAGGGGAAGAGGAGCAAAATGTCATAGCTGAGGAGTCCGAGGCTGCCACAAGGAACCTGGACAGTCAGAAGGGAGGTGCAATGGGAAAGAGTAACGGTGTTGAAGAGTGTCTGATCTTGGAGAGTGGAGTTGAGACAAATAATGAAGAAAGACGAGGAGCTAAAGCTAGAGCTGGTCTGCCAGGACAGGATGATAAAACGGACAAATTGTTATCCAAGAGACAGGGGGAGAGCATTAGAGCCAACTCACAGAGTGACAACAAGGTTGTTCACACAAAGATGGAAAGAGCACTTCTCGGCCCAAAAGTGTTAAACATTGTCGTTGCGAACTGTATTCATGTTGGACGGAAGAGCAAGTCTGGTAATAAAGTTGGTACAATAGGGGTGTCCGATAAGGAAATCCCTGCTGAGCCAATGGAAGAGAAAGCGATAGAAAGCCGGGAGCTTTCAAATTCAAACAAAGAGACCATAGGAGCTGCAAAGGGAGAGGAAAACCCCAGTGCAGGTGAGATGTCAGCATGTTAAATTAGATTATTACATTGTGGTGGCCCCATAAGTGAGGATTTAGTTGATTGATTGGATTTACTGACCTTCAACCAACAAAACTAAAATGCAAGCGATGTTGAAAGACACATAGCACGTAACTTTTTTGAATCTAGTAAATCCCGCATGCCAACCCACTTCGAGGATCCAACTTGTGTCTGCGGATAAGAGTAAAAATGTCTGTCAACTTGCCTCATTTAACACCATCTCAAAACACTATATATGTTTCAGAGAGGAGTGCGAGGCCCTCAACTCGAGCTCTAAAAACTGCTGTTCTGCAGCACATGGAAGTAGATAAAGCTCTTCTCCTCCTCAACCAAGAAACTCCTCCCCTTGTGATTGACAGAGACAAATTGAAGGTTCGTACATGCGAATAAATTTCAGGGGACATTTACAGCCGTAAGTGTTTTCATCCATCTTCATTCCCTCTCCAGGAGCTGTTGGAGCGAGTCGTGACCAAGACTGATGGTTATGAGGTTTACCAGCTGGAGAAGCTGTACGCTCTGCTCTGCCAAAGCATCTACAGACACAGACGAGACTACGACAAAACCACACTAATAAAGGTTTGAATTCTGACGTTTCATTCTTTGCTGAGTTCAAACGTTAATACAAAGTCTGAAATTGTGTGTGAATGTTTTTGTTGATAACCCATTGTTCTCTGCTGTTTCTTAATTTCATCAGGAGTTGGAACAAGAAATCGAAGACTTCTGTTGACTGATTCATGGGATAAGTGAGCATTTATAAAGGTTTCTCAGTAAGACTTTACTCTGTAAATATGTAAGTGGGAGCAATTTTCTGAGGCTATGTACCAGCTAAGCAAATACTCTAACTCATCATTTCATTCAACTAGTTGTATTGTAATTAAATGTCTTGACTTGTCATTTATTTTTGTTCACGCAAATATCAGGACTGGATATTCAAATCACCAGCAAGAAAAAAATGTTTGACCGATTTATTGTGAATATGTATTTTTGCAGTGTGGCTTACTTTTGTAAAACACCGTTCATTAGAAGTTTGACTATATTTTACATTAATTTTAATGAGCCCCAAGGTCCCATAGCCGTGTTTCAATGAAGCTTTGACTGACTTTATTTAGAATAATTAAGAAGGACCTCGTGCCTCCAAAGATTTTGGTAAGATTGTCGAATCTGTATTCTAATTTCAAAATAAATGTTCTTTTTCTTGTTATTTCTTTTCTTGTTTCTGCTTTGTGACGTGAAGAAATGTATGGAAACTATTGCCCATGGCAACCCACTAAGTCAATATTTTTTAATTATTTTTTAAATTTCCGTGGACACATGCTCTATTTTATATAAGGAGTGTGATCATAATCAAACCATAACAACTGTTGCATGCAAACACATTCTCCCTGTGACATTTGCCTGTGCACTGCTGATTCTGTCAATGCGTCGGATGTCCACTCATCTACACCTTGTGCAAGATCATATTTATTCATTCAGTGTCCCGACAGTCAGTATTACCCACCTAGAGGACTGCATGTTAAATTATGAGCAAACTGTGCACCTACACGTTTGCACAAATTGTTCGAAACGTGCGTTGAGCCCCGCCCATGTGCTGTCACCAAAGCCGGCATGTGCGGCCATAGCTCAGCCAGGTGCGAATAGCGCAAGGAGAACTTTCAGTTCGCCTTAAAAACGTCCTGGAGCCATTTTACAGAACATTTCAATGCTAAAGTGAGCGTTAAAACACACCATAATGTTGTAATATCATAACATTGAGGGTTTTCTTTATTCGGAAAAGAACACAAAACGCCACTTCTGCACAGATGCGTTGCCCTGATTGTCTTGATGGCGCGTTCACGCGCTCCCTTGCTCATGGTAAAACCGAATGTTTGACAAAAAAATATACGTTTCCGATGATATAAGAATAAACAAAATATAAGACGAAATGTGTGCGATGGTGTGAATTCAAAGTTCGTAACCAAAAGCACAGGCGCAGTCCTCCACCGCAGCTTTTGGCGAGCGGCGGTTGGCAGCGCTGTTGTCCTCAAGTAGCTTCTCCTACTCGGGCTGGCGGGTCATGTAAGGACGCCGTGGCAACCGGCCAGCTCTGTAGGCTTTTCACTCCATTTTACACAGCAGTTATTACAGAATTCATCCTCGGAATGTGTAAATTAATGTGTACCGCCGACGAGGATTTAAAGGGAAAATAGCGCGTTTATGATTTACTTTCGAAGATTTTTGGGGAGCACCGACAGTCGCCGAGGAATGACGTCAGGACGTATCACATTGAACGATGACGCTGTTTGATCATTAAAAAAAAACCTGCTGTCTAAAATCAAGATTTAGGTCAGCACAAGTAGCGGCCTCTGGCTCTGCTGTACCAGCGGTCCTAACTTGCCGCCGTGAAACAACCACAGGAGCGGGGAGAGTGTCGGAGATGTCCGCCGTTCCCAGCATCTGCAGACGGGAGCCGTAACGTAGACGGAGCCGCGTCGGTCCTGCCTGCCCGTGTCCGCCCCTCTCTCCCTCTCTCTCTCTGGGGTTCGCGAGACCCGCAAGCCGAAATACTGCAGTCCCGGTCAGACGAGCAGGGGGGGAGGCGAGAGACCGCGACAGGGAGAAGCCAGCACGCTGCGGGAATCGGGACCCAGGAAATCCACCGCTCCTGTCCGCGCCTTCGCCTCCGACAGCCCCGGTAGCCGCACCGCATATTTGTTACTTCCAGTAAGTTTACCGCCACAACCCCGATCAATAACGGCCACCGACCCCGCTAACACCGCCCGGTCTGGCCCTTGGTACACCCGGGCTTCAGGCTTTTAGAGCCCCCAAAAATGCGTCTGTGATTTAATGACTTTCCTGTAAACAATGACGAATGGGCTAGCTTATACCTCAAAATTATTCAGCTGCTAATGCAAATTAGCTCATGCCGCCAGTGGAGCATAGCAGTGAGTGTGCACACAGCCTCACTGTACATTATTTATCACAGCGGCTTCACCAGCATACGGATTAAATTCAAAATTTGCTCTAGACTTGTTGCTGTTGACTCCAGAAAGAGTGGGATAAATAATGTGCGCCTGTATCATGCAGTAGCTACCGCAATGGGGCGAATTGTGGTTAAAATAAAATGAAACCATGATCCATCATTGTCACAGTGAGACACAAAGGTTTTCATTGTGTGCGATTTTAATAGTTTGGAGTAATACATTTCCAAGACAATTTATGATGAGGCTGATACACAACCGTGTTAGGGATGTATGGGCATCCCGTGTAAACAGATGCGACTTTGGTAAACCCAGATCAGCTGGTTTTCCCTCAGTATGTTTATTACAAGTGAAAAAGTTTTCAGGGCAGAAAACATTCTGTCATTCTGCAGCCAGTGATGGAAATGACAGGTGTCACTACATGACTGAATGAATGAACAACGTGTTTACAACAATGTGGTAACTGATTCTTGTCCAGACTCATTACATGGATTATAACAAGATTTACTCATGTCATTGCATTTATAGAATTCTACGTCGATAATGAAGTGACAGCTGTCATAAAATTTCAGGAGAAATAGATTCCTCCTGTGATTTTGCAGGGATGTAACGTTTCCCAGGGCTCAGCAATCCTATTGTACACTTCTTAAGAGGTTATTATTCGAAACAAAGTCCCTTTTTCTTCTCCCCACTCCTGCAGGGACAGCTGTGATCTAAAGCTTTTCTTGATTTGTGATGTCATAGCTACTAGAATAACATTGTCTGAAGGTTTGATAGAAATCTGTTGATGATTGCGAGGCAACGACATTAAGCAAATAAAGAAGTCGTTGGTTGGTAAACATCGCCTGAGTTTGAGGAGTGGTATTTCTGTGACTCCAAACAAATATACTGTACCTGTCTCATTTGTACATGTTATCAAAGGCAGGATGGATAACATCTAACAAAAGCAACAAACTAAAATTTTTTTGATAAATTATGATGAGGATTTAATACAAACGTGGATAGAAAAATAATTTGGCATCTATCAATTGTAAATCCGGCAAAGGTGAACCTGCTGTAGCATGGTGTTTATAAAGCTATTAGATGCCTACAAACAAATGCAATGACATATATTTTTTGTCTCATTTTGCTCGTCTTCTATTTTTCCAACAGCAATACACAATTCTAGGATTCTATCATGTGAACACGGCACCTACAGACACGTGAGCCGAACACTTCTGTCACAGATCTTCTCCAGCCTGAGTAGAAGTTCATAGTTTGGTTTCATGATGTCGAGCCGCCGAAAATCAAACACACCTTGCATGGTGTTACCTTCCGATGTGGTGGAGCAGCAGGAGGCAGAGGGCAGAATAGAACAACGGACAACTGAAGAAGACATGGGGGAGGTGAAGACAAAAGAGGGCGTAGAGGCTCCCGTGTCAGAGGCGTCGGATCGGACTGTTGTGGTTGTTCCCAGCACACCAGAATCAGGTAGATTCCCTCACCTGTTTAGACAAATAAGTTGAAACTATAACCCCTGAGCATGTGGAATCCATATGATTTAGACTTTTCATCAATATTAACCGAATTCTACGTCAGCCTGTGCTTTGATGGGTGTTGTGAGTTTTCACTTTAAAGTGGGCCCCAGGCTGTCAACAACTACAAAACAGGCTTTTGGGATGATGATTAATGACTTAATGATACTTCACAATGACACACCTGAGACATGTCATAAACATAAAAAGTGTTGGCACCATAAGAAATAGTCACACCCTTACACACATGGTATTCAGAAGACGCGTGCAATGCCACGTAAGGTCACAGGAATATTTTAGGCTCTTTTTGGGTTGAAGAAATGAAAATATTACGACCCCATAGCAAATTTTAAATGTAGTGTGCATGAATTGTGAGTTTTACCAGGTTGCGCAACCTTGTTGATTTTGACTTGAAATGAATATACTTATGGATATTTATTAGGGATGTCCGATATTGGCTTTTTTGCCGATATCCGATATGCCGATATCGCCCAACTCTCAATTTACCGATACCGATAACAGCTGATACCGATATGTGCGCCTATGTAAACGCCTCAGGAGAGCATAGGCACTATTTCAGTGTAACGCAAGCATTATTGTATCTTTATCGGTTTTTATCGGTTTTAAAGCAAAAAAAATCTGATACCGATATCACATTTTTATGCTAAGATTGGGCTGATAATATCGGTGGGCCGATATTATCGGACATATCTACTTATTGGTATTCATTACTGTACTGTAAATGTGATTGAGGTCTGCTAAAATCAGCATGTTAAAGATAAAGTTGGTGTATCATCACAGATCTGCCTGGTCTTCCTGCGGTAGAAGAGAATGAGGTCCTCTGTCCCTCACTGAAACGGAGCGTTCCGAACGCTTCGGAGGATCCCAGCAGTGACCAGCCCACTTTGCTGCAGCAGTGCGAAAGCCCGGAGGAGGGAGCGGTGGACCCCGTATCGGTTACCGCCATCTCTCTCAGCAAAACCCCAATCATGAGGATGAAGAGCAAATCGGAACCCAAGAGGATAGCGGTGTCCCTCAAGTCGGCGGACGAGGCGGTGGAGGGCTTCGGAGGAGGTAGCGAGGGAGATGTTGGTGGAGAGCAGGAGCCCATCGAAGCTCCTCTGGGGCCGCTGACGCCCATGGATATGCTGCTGCACGACTCCATGCGACTCGGGGGAGGCGGTTTGCTGGTCAGCCAGCCGTCCTCTGAGCAGCAGAGGAAATCGTCAATTCTAAACCCCACAGTTCTGCCCGCCAGCCTGGCACAGGTAGACTGCCCAGATTTCTAAATCAGCACAGCAGTACTTGTCAGAATCAGATTACAGTAGTACCTTGAGATACGAGTTTAATTCGTTCCGTGACAGAACTTGTAAGTCACTCTGCTAGTATCTCAAACGATTTTTTTTTTCATTTGAAAGAACTGGAATCATTTTGATCCGTTCCGGCAGTTTTTTTCCAGAATGATCCGGTCTAGAGCAGTTAAACACTTGTTGTGGAACTCAGCCTTCCTTTGCAACGACTACAGCCAAATGTGTGACGTATCCCTCCGCTGCCTTAACGTCCAAACTACATGCTTCTCCACGCCTAACCACCGTGTGGATGTTGGTTCTCTTCAAGTTCTCAAACTTTCGAGCCTTGAACGATTGTTTCAATGCTGAACATACTGTTCCTTATAGTTCCAAATTGTCGTAGATAGTGCGTACCTGTGCCTTTACCAGCCTTGGTGTCCTGAAGAACGACTTTTAACTCAAATATCCGCTCCTATCTCCTATCTGTTGAGGTGCTTGTATGTCAAGGTACTACTGTGTAGACCTGTTTGTGTGTACCATTCTCACATGAGTTCAGATTGGACCATTTAGATTTTACAAATTATGGCTCAATTCAGTACGATGTCATCACGATTTGACAGGATTCCATCCATTCAACACTTTCATGAACACGTTGCAGAAAGGTAGTGAACCACGGAAGCTTCATCATCGGGAACAGCAATGTTCAAGAAATTTTGGTTCGGTAAAACTTGGACATTGTTGTCCCAATTGTTTGAAGATTTATTAGAAGTCCAAATCTTTTGCCCTAACTGTTGAAAGTTTTGTGACACCCTGTGGAGCTTTGCCCAGGCGTTTCATTTAATCCCCAACTCACTCTGACATGACAGTGATTAAGTGGATAATGTGATTAATTTTCATTTCAACAGTTGGACATGCTGCTGGTGACTTTGCAAGTGAATTGGAAAAGCATTACTTTCATATCATCCATTGTTGGTTGACAAGGAGCATGTGACAGGCCATCAGGGCTCTACTGAGCAGCACACCTGCTTCTGATGTAGCCCCAGACTTAACAGTCTCGCTTCTGAGGCATAACTGGACAAAGTTCGAGTGATCTGAGTGTGAAGTGTGTACATTGTATACACATACTGCATACCAACATGCAGTTGACATGAGTTTTGGGATTATATCTGTGTAGCAAAAACAGAAAACCAGATAGGGTCACAGCAGCAGCTGCTCAAAAGCCCACCACCAAGCGGTTGTCATGTAGCATCTTGTTCAGACACCTCTATAGGATGGAAAGTTCACAGCTCTGTAAGAGTCCGGATCTTTCTCACACCAGCTTGTCTCATCTTCTCCAGGTGTTGTCTGCCTTCCAGGCTCAGCAGAGCGCTGCTGCTCAGCCCCAACTCCTTATCCCCCTTAGTAGCATCCCGTCGTACAGCGCAGCCATGGACGCCAACCCTCTGCTAGGCAGTACGTATAAGAAGTTCCCGTACCCCTCCATGGCTGAGATCGCCAGCCTGGCCGCACAGACCCAGTTCACAGAGGAACAGATTAAGGTAAATAGAACTATTAGGTTTTTAAGATAGCAGAATTTATGTACAAGTAAATGAGCCTCCCACTTTTTGGAGGACCTGTAGCCGCTATTGATTTTCTTCTGATACTGGCCAATAAAAGTACCTTAAGCGGAACCTTCTTGATCTTCAGGTGTGGTTCTCAGCACAGCGGCTCAAGCATGGTGTCAGCTGGACTCCAGAAGAAGTGGAGGAGGCCAGGAGGAAGCAGTTCAACGGCACCGTTCACACCGTGCCACAAACCATCACTGTCATACCTGCTCACCAGCTCTCAGCCGCTGCTAACGGCCTGCAGTCCATTCTTCAGACCTGCCAAATAGTGGGCCAGCAAGGCTTGGTGTTCACACAGGTACAGCTGAGGTGGATTGGACCTGCAGGTCACATCCCAGAACATCTCAGGAGGTTCAGACGTGGCATGTTGGGTTTGTGTTTTGGCCAAGCTCATTTAAGATCATTAGGCGATACTTCTGAAAGAAAACACTGAACAACCCATTTAGAAAAACATCTCAACTCAAAACAATCCCCCATACATAACTTCATATCTGAAAACAAATAATATGAGCCTCTATCAGGCAATTAGTCACAGCTACTTATCCTGTGTGTCCATTGTGCCCAGGTTGGTCCGGGTGGGAACCTTCCTGTGACCAGTCCCATCACCTTAACCGTGGCGGGGCTGCCCAGCCAGTCCCAGAGTTCGAACAGGGCCTCCTGCCAGCCCACCGCTCTGAACAGTGAGCTGAAGCGAGCGACAACAGTCCAGCCGCCCTCCCTTTCTCCTCAGGTGGGGGAAGCAGTTAATGCTTCCTGTCAGTGCAGTTCTTCCTTTGCTCATTATTTTGCAAGGCGCCAAGCTATATCATTGAAGTATTATTGCACAATGTGTACCAAATATGTTGCTTAGTAATAGCCATCTTTAAAGAGCTATCGGCTTTATGTGATGTGTTTTTTTTCTAGGAGAACTCGGCCCTCAGTGTTGACACGTTTAGCATGCGCCCGAAGAAGTCCAAAGAGCAGCTGGCAGAACTCAAAGCCAGCTACCTGAAAAACCACTTTGTCAGTGATGCAGAAATTGCCCGTCTAATGAAACTCACAAACCTGACAAAGGGAGAGATCAAGAAATGGTTCAGCGACACAAGGTACAACCAGCGCAACTCCAAGAACAGCCATGTCATCGTTTT
Source organism: Carapus acus (assembly GCA_900312935.1). Taxonomy (NCBI): domain Eukaryota; kingdom Metazoa; phylum Chordata; class Actinopteri; order Ophidiiformes; family Carapidae; genus Carapus; species Carapus acus. Next base: position 10,812 of record OMPJ01007903.1, on the reverse strand, counting down.
CCACGACGGCGGGGGCAGAGGCAGTAGCGGCAATAGCAGCAACAACAGCAACGCCACCATCATCATTGACTCGAGCGACGAGACCCCGACCTCTCCTCACCCTCCCCGCACGCCTCCCGTGAGGGAAAGGGAGACGCGTCCCAAAACCTGGAATCCGTTCCCAGACTTTACACTACAGAAGTTTAAGGAGAAGACGCCGGAACAGCTGGTTTTGCTGGAGGAGAGCTTTGAGAAGAGCAGCACCCCGTCAGACGAGGAACTGAGTCGACTGAGGACGGAGACAAAGCTGACGCGGCGGGAGATCGACGCCTGGTTCAACGAGAGGCGTAAAATGCCAAACGTCAATACCTCCTCCCCCGATTCTAACGAGGGAGGGAAGTTTGAGGGGGATGAAGCAAAGTTTGGAGAAGGAGGAGGAACAGGGGGGTTGCCCTCCTCTCCTTCCACCTCTTCCTCTCGAAGAGGGAGCCAGACTCCCCCTGGGGGCCGTGGTCGGCAGGTCCCTACTACCAGTAGTGCTTACAGAGACCTGAGGGATAAAACTAAAAAGACTCCAGAGCAGCTCCATGTTCTGAAAAGTGCCTTTGTACGGACCCAGTGGCCCACACCAGATGAGTACGACCAACTGGCGGACGAAAGTGGACTCCCGCGCTCCTACATCGTCAGCTGGTTCGGAGATTCTCGCTACTCCTGGAAGAACGGCAACCTGAAATGGTTCTTTCAGTACCAGACTGGCAATGTGGAGGGTCTGAACGGTGGCGGAAGCAATAGGACAGGAGGAGGAGGAGGAGGAGGAGGCAGCAGCAGCAGCAGCGGCGGCAGCAGTGGTCGGAAGAGACGCGGACGAAATCGCGGCTGGGGGCGCTCCCGAACCAGGAAGCACCTCCGGAGGTCCGCCTCCTCCGAGACGGACGGATACGTCCCGTCCAAGAAGTTCAAGAGCGGGAGGGAGATCCTGAAGGAGTACTACCTGAGGCACCGCTTCCTCAACGAGCAAGATCTGGATGAGCTGGTCACCAAAACCAACATGAGCTACGAACAGGTACAGCAGCAGGTTTTAGGCCTGGATATTGTAAAAGGTTCTGTGAACAAGTCCTGACCACCTTTTTTCCCGCTTTGTTAAGGTGCGGGAGTGGTTTGCTGAGGTACACCGACGAGTGGACTCGGGTTTAGATCCATTCCACGAGCCTGGTGCCGGAAGGAGGGACGGCGAGGGCGGAGGAGAGGCAGTCGGAGACCTGGCCCCAGAGGAGCACTCTGGCATGGGGATGGGGAATTTAGACGACGATGAGGAGGATGACGATGAGGATGACGGCGCTGATGATTCGGATGATAGCGAGGTTTGGGAGCCATCACGTAGCGTCCGGAAATCCTTGTCGGTTTCCGAGGACTAGTGGATGCTGGGGGAAGCGCTCCTCGTGCTGAAACAGTAACAGTGAAATCCAGCTGTCAGACAGACAGTTTATCTGATCGCCATTGATATTTGCATGTGTATTAATTTGCAAGAAATTCACTTTGTGCGCATTTCAAAAGATAATTTTGAAAGATTGACCATCAGCTTTAGCTCCCTCCCCATCACAGTTTTTTCTAGATGGAGACAAGAGCAAACCCAGAAATTGGGAAGGGAGAGGAGCAAACTTCATAAGGAAAAGCACAGTGATTAGATTTATCTGAATGAAAGAGCGGAAGGTGGAGAAAGACAGAGATTTGTAGCTTGAAAAAAAAAAAGTGTTCCATGGAAAGAAGTTCCAAATATTATGTTTGAGGAGGAGCAGTTGAAGACAACCCTCTATGAAACTAAACTCAAGTTTAGAAAGGGTTGACAGTTTACATGCCCCTTGAGACATTTGCACTCTTTGCTTGCTTGAATGCAGCAGATTTATTCACACAGTGATGCTGCCATTCCATGTTGGTTACCCTGCTGTCCGCACAATTCTAGACACACATTTCAAATATTTCACCCCTTAATCTCAAGCTCAACATGACATCAAGACAACTGTACCTATCCTGGTAATGTTCACAAGGGTGCTTAAAGGTTTACGGATGTCCCACCCGGCTCAGCACCAGCATAAGCTACCCGCAGCTGGTTGATATTTTTAGTTTTGATCTGTGTTTAGTCCTTACTCTTGCACCATGAAATCATCAGCAAAAACCAGACATTTGCCAGTTCTTAACGTCAGATTAACCTAAGAGGTGGAGGAGATGGCAATAATTGACGATGCCACTTTAAGTGTTAAAGTACCTTAATGCTGAATGCCAATGCCATTATGATTTTAGATGCAGGACGTGCACTCAAGTCTTCCCGTAGTGGTGATTTATTGATTGGTTTCTGTTATAGTTAGTTTTATTTTTTGTTACCTAACCACCTATTCTGCAGAAAGATGAGTCAAAATTCCAGAAGCATGTTACTTTTGAGATTTTTTTTTTGATAATTGACTCTGCAAAGTACAGTAAGTTCCTGTGGTTTTATCGCCCTTTCGAGGGGATTTAGGAGAGATTGAGACGGACTGTTGTGCCAAAGTTCAATGGGTTGTCTTCTCCTGAGATGTGAGCCACGGTATAATAGTAGTCAAAGCGGCACAGTTTGTGGCTAACGCGCTGCCGAGCCCGCCGAGACGTGGCGGCGCTCTCTCCGCAGAGGGACCGAGCAGAAAACCTTCACCGAAAAGCGTCCCCGAGGTCTTTTAGAGAGGTCAATCCAGAGGGTTCTCGCCCTCACTTACATGCAAATTCCAGCACCAGCTGCTGCTCCACTGTAAATTATATTTCAACTCGCAATCCTACATGTGGTCAAGACTGCAGTTTTCACCATCACTTTGCCTTGATATTAATGTCAGAATCAGACTTGCGACTCTTTTGGGGTCCTGACCCAGACAGACAAACACTCTCACTGTATGTTGGATAACATCTTCACTTGGTTCTGCACTGAAGAGAAACAATATGAAGCACCTAAAGTTAAAGAAATGCACTTTGTCCACTTCTGTAGCTAGTGGATCGAACCATGATTAGGCACCTTAATCTCTTATTATACCATGAAATGGCTCTGAGAGACCGAACCTGTTTTATATGACTATAAACTAAACCAGTGTTTTGCCTTTTTCCATTCTTGCTGTGTCCAGCAGGAGATATCTAACCAATTTACCCACTTTTCTAATGTGTATTGTTTGTTTGGGTTGGATATTTGTATGGCTCAAAACATGATAGAGAACAATCACCCACTTGCTTTCTTTGAACGAAATTGCACAATTTGAGCCCCCATTTTTGAAACATTGCTCCTTTTTGAATGTGCGTGCGAGTTCTCTGCATTGTACTCGGTGTTTTGTTTTTGTATTGTCGCTCAAATGCATGAGAATACTCTCTCGCGTGTCCTTTGCTGTCCCCAAATGTGTCCCCCCCGTCCCTCGGTCCACTGTTCCCCCCCCGCCTTTGCACCTTCCCTTTGGTCTCGTCAAAAAAACACACGAAGACGGACGGACAGACAAGACGGCGGGGACATTTCAAGTGGACCGCGTTAGACATTCTTGAGACCTTGAGTCCTTTTCTGGAAGGAGCGTGGGAGGTATGCTTTGTGATGCCTGAACGAACAGCACAGCTTTCCCCTCACCAAACCGCAAAGGGAGTGGTCGGGGAGGGGGGGCAGGTCTACCAAATAGCGATCCTCTCTCCAGCTGTTGAGAGGTCCAAACATCTCACCTGCAGCTCCTCCCCCGTGGGGGACAGAATACGACGAAGCTTTGCAGATAAACCTACGTGCCTATTCGGCTCTCAACGCTTGTTTGGAACGATGTTTGGCTGACTCGTGACCGCAGTGACGACGAGTAGGTGTGCGCTTTGGACACCTGAGTATTGTCGCGTGATTTTGTCTTCATTGTCCGAGCAAGCGATGCACGATCGCGCTGCGCTTACGGCCGGCGCTAGAAACATGCCTACATTGGACGACCACGTCAGAAACTTCAGTACAAGTAAACAGAAACCTTGATGTTTAGACTTAGAAACACTTCAGCGTGAGACACTTGTCAGAGTTCAGACAGGCACTACAGGTGGACACGATAAGGGTCCTCCATTATTGAGACAGAAGTTTGTCTTGGCTGTAATCACGGTACAATATCTGTTTTTGTTTGTTTTGTTGTGTTTTTCAAAGCTATATTGCATGAATCTGTCAAAAGGAACAGCAACCCCAAGCTAATAAGGGTTAGGGTTAGGCTAACCCTAACCCTGACACTGATCTTTGCCCCTGACATCATGTTCGGTCACCCAGTTGGAGAAGAGGCGGTTATGAAAATGTCCCAAACACAAAAGCAATTGAAATGAGAAGAAAACCCTTCCACCTTAGTGTGGTCTAAACATCCCCAGAATGTCTCTCGCTCTGCCTCGTCCTCCTGACGGGCTCGCCAACCCCGATGTCTCGAGCAGGATCCACCAGAGCCAAAACAAAGCCGGCCTGCCAAGTGTGGAAAATGGCGGTTGTGTTATTCTTCTGGTGTAGCTGTGACGTCAGCGCAGTGTCATTGCTTTTCTTTCGGAGGAGATTTGTTTTACATGGACGCAATCTGGCCACAGTACTTCCCCCTCCAATAGATTCATGCGGTATAGTTTTACAGAAAAATTTGACAAGTGCCCGTTGGAAATGAGTGTTTTCCGAATGTCTAATCATGCATGCAATAACCGAGACGATCAACACATCCTTTTGTACATACAGTGTTTGGGTTGGTATACTTGGCGCAGCCGCAGCCTGATCATGGTGAAACAAGTATTCTTGGTGTATGTAGCTTTAAACCATCATTTACTCCAATAGGACTTTGCGTTACCAAGTTGTTACGGGGTTTGTTATTTTCTAGAGGGATTTGTGGGGGTACGTCGACTTAGAGACAGATTGTGCTTTTCCAGGTTAATTTCTTTGGGCCTAACCACTGTAACAATGGAGGGGGTGAGTCAACCTGAGCCAGACTGGATGAAAAGAATTCCGAAACTGAAATGTTTTGTAAAGAAAAACAAAATCTCAATTCTGTGCAGCGGTTGTCTTTGCTGCTGCTTTTGGGTACAGGCCTCCCAGCGTCCCCTGTGCTTTGCTACTCACACACACACACACACGTCTGGTTTTTGGTTTTAGCCCATCGGTTAGGCTCAGTTCCGGCTCCAGGTATCCAGCCCAGGCTCTTTTACAGTGTGCTCTCCGTATTACTAGACACCAGTCTGTTTTAAATGGTTTTATATGTTTCTATCTATGAGAACCATGACACTACTGCTCAGTCCAGATGTCAGTGGATTGCTTGATTCATACAATATGTACAATAGAACAATAGAATAGTGTTTTTTAGCTAGTCGGTTCAGTGTTGCCCCAGTGGCTTTTTTGGTACTATTTTTTAAAAATAGAATCAGAACTCAGAGGAACAGACATACGAGACAGAATGATTAAATACCAGGTGGCTCTCTGCTCCGCTTCTGTCTGACGTCTTGACTTAGGGGGGAAATATCTGCAAAAAGAAAAATCAAATGTGGCCCGAGCTTAATACCCTTTGACTTTCAGTCAACAATAACAGAATTTGAGACTTTGCCGTGAAACCCAAGACGTCTGGGACTGAGTTTCCTCGGGCGGTTAGTGTTATAGCCACGTAGCAGGAAACCGGCGACCCTGTGGGCAGAATCCGAGCAATTGTTACTCCGGTCAAAAGTACCAGACTAATAATAATGCTGATAATAATGAAGAGGAATGACGCTGAAAGCTGCAGGCAGAGGTGCCGCGTCTGCCCGCTGAGTTGTGATTTTTGTACCTTGACACTCATCATGTATCCCAGTTAACCTTGTGCAGTAGAGCTAAGAGCTGTCGTCGTGATCGGAGTAGTTACCTGCTGTCCGTGTATGCAAATGTCATATCTGTATCCTACAGTACCTACGCCGTACTTCTACTTCTATATATGCCGGTCCTCACTTGTTTTCTGTCTGTGGACACTGAGTCAGGTGGTGTGAGTGTGACGCAGCTGTAGCATCGTTGGCAACAAAATATAAACCCAGTATTCATACTGATACATTTCAAACTCGTGTATGATGAAGTCCACCCTGTCAAGTTTTCTCATCTTACCTGTCCAAGGTCATCTTTGCATACCAAGTCCATGTTTTTTTGTCGGGTCACTGCTTCAAAACTTGGGAATACGCATAATCATTGAAATGTTCTGTGGTTTTCAATCTAGGTTTGGTGACTATGTCCTGGATTGGACGCTAAACTTCATTCTGCAATATTCCTTGAACAATAAAAGGCCAGATCAAGAAAATACTAAGTGGCTGGCAAAGCCAGGGATTCTTCGCTGAGTTACCGGTACATTCAGAAGAAATGGGGCACGTGACATTTTAACACTGAGATTGACAGTTTGGTAACACCACTTCTATCAAAGCCGGTCAGCTGAAGAATGATATTGAGGGAAATCCCTCCAGGCGTGAATGAGGTTAAAGTGCCTGAGAACAGGGCAAAGCTTCGGGTTTGTTTACATTTGGTAGTCAAGCATGGCGTTGTTGTGTTGGTGGCATAATATTCCTGCCCTGCCCAGTTCGAGGAACCAGATTTTAGCAGGAATTTCCATTATTTCCAGATGGACTCACGCAACCTGAATTAACCAAGAGTTTTCATAGATCAGAGTTTAGTTCCCCAGACAGAAACACTGGGACGTCTGCTCATGTAGGCGGGACCGCTCAAAACCAATGATTTTCTCTCCAGCTGCTGCACCGTAGTTGTCGTATTTGTCATCACTGGCGGTCCGGCCTGATCTTAATTTAGATGCTAATCCTCCGTCAAAATTGCACCTTATGGTCCCAAATCGTACGTCACATATGTGCGTGGTCGCTGTTGTTGTTTTTGTGGCGACATCGGGTGAGACGTGTCCCACGTCGAGCAAATGAAGAAGCTGAATCCAGATCGGCCCCGATCGTCAGTCTGTGCTGGGCTGAGCTGCTCCACACACCAAAATCCCAAATGATTCCAAAGTTTTAGTGTCAGCCCGCCAACAGCCAAACAAACACGCCAACACACACAGGTGAAGTTTCCCTTGGCTGTCGCGACTTGGTGTGTGAGGCGGCGGCGCCACGAGAAAACGACTCAGTTTTCCAAAAGTCAGATTCTGCACCATTTGATTTCTTTCTTTTTGTTTCCCCTGATTTTATTGACTGAATCCCTCCACAGAGGAGGTTTTTCTTAGAGCCTGGGGCCCACAATTCATCGCCGACTTTGCTCTCTTGCCTGCCTCTCTCCCTCTCCCTCTTCCTCTCTCTCCCTCTTTCTCTCTCTCTCTCTCGATATCTCCATCCACACCGGGTTGCTTTCACACTTTGTGCTTCTGCAGCGTCTGAAAAAGCAGCAGGATCTTCAAACCTTCCGCTCCACCACACCTGCTCCCGCTGTAATCAGCAGCTTCAGCTCCTGGCCGTGCAATGCTAAGTGAAATCTCGAATGTCTTTGAAGCTGGCTTGATTTTTTTAGCGTGGTGTAGAGAAAAAAAAACATACAAAAAAGATATATTTTTTACTTGTTTGAGGACGGAAATCCAATAAGTTTTGATCAAACTGTGTGACTGTAAACAGGTTGTCGTTTGTTTGTTGTTTTCTTATGGAGTGAGAAGGAAACGGGCTGTTTTTATTTTCCTGTAGTTTGCAGAGCAGATCAGTGTATTTGTTCTATTAAAACATGATTTGTACTGAATAACTTTGGTACTTTCTGTTATTTGTTGCCGGTGCTGTTTTGTGTGAAGTACAACCGGTTCTCGTCATATTGTTTGTGCTGTAACCAGCAGTGCACGTTGTGTTTTTCACCATGCAGGAAACTTGGGAAAATGTGAAAAAAGGGAAACACAAATGGTGTTGGTGTGATTACAAGATGTGAATACCAATTACGCATCAGTACAAAACGCTGCAGATCCAGTTTTCTTTGGGTGACTACTCGACATCAAGGTGTTATATCACACGACAGGTGGGCAAACTGCGGCCCGTGGGCCGCAGCAGGCCCGATTGTCCCCTTGATCCGGCCCACCAAAGAAAGGTAAGATATTTTCGGACCAGGTTTTACCAAATGAAAAGGATGCACACAGGCAAATAAGGAGGTGTTGAGATGTTTGCATGTAGAGGGACGTCGACACACAGTTAATTCACAGAATGTTCCCTTTCCTGCTGCCGCTTTGAATAGCGAGGGCCGGTTTATTCAAAGCAGAAACGGGAGGACAAAAGTGCGGGTCTGTACAAAGTCGCCACCAAAACAAGGTGAGTGTGATCAAATGAGGACGTGCCTGTATTTCGACTTCCCTGTTCCTGTTCTCAACTAATTTTCTTTGAATCTTTCAGAGCCAAGATGCCTCTGCCAACGTTCTTCGTCCTCCTGACAGGTAAGAGGCTCTTCACACGTCACTAATCTGGACTCGGTAATCTCCAGGCCGCTCTTTGGTGGAAGTTCGCTCTGCTTTTTTTCTTTTTTTCCCTTCTCTTTTTTGTGCTGTCAACTTAAATGAGGCGATGGTGTTTCTGAGTGATGGCATCCTTGAAGTAACAGTGTCGCTTTGCCACACGTGAAAGAGCCCCAGTCACCGAATCACAATCGCATATTTGGCGCACAATGGTGCCGAGCGGCCTTTTGGGCGGAGGGGCGGCGCAGCCGGCTCGCAGACAGAAGCTTCTAGATTTGCAGCTCCGGCTCCGGTTACCTGCAGGCGCTCCGGATTTTGCTCCCTGGGCGCTGCGGCGTGGCTGCCAGCTGCTCCCGATACACACAATAAATGGAGAAGAAAAGGAGGAATGACGGCATTTGCAGAAGTGTGACGATTAGGAAACACTAGGAATGGAACTTGTCGTTCATTCACTTCTGTACATCTTGTCAAACTGTTTAGGATTTCATGTGTTTCCTCAGTGTTTGGCCAAAAAATTCAAATCCGCATAATCGAGCGACAAGCTGATTTTAGTTTTTAATCATTTACTTTTGTATTTTCTTTTTTCAGCCACGGCACTGTTGCCCACCTGCATGCTCGGTAGGAAAAACTCATTCAGGCTGTCTTGAAATATGTTGTGCGCACACTTCATACACACACACATGCATACACGCAAGTACACAAAGGTCAAAGCTTTAAGCAAACAAACAAACAAAAATCTCGAACAATCTGAGGGTTGAGTTGCATTTCTCAGTGTTTCTCTTGTGTTACCTTTCCCATTTTCAGAGAGCATGACATTGAATGGTACCACCTCTCAGTCATCGATATACAAACAGAAGAATCCACCACAAATATGGCAGCCCTCCATTTACGCTTTGGATGGGGACAAGTATCTCTGTGCACACACAAAAAGTGAGCACAACCCCTGGTGGAGGGTCAACCTGCACGGGGTCTACAACATCTCCTCCATCACCATCTTCAACATACAGAATGCTGTAAACGACGCCATCCTCGACGGTACCAAGATCTACATCGGGGACTCGGAGAAAAACGTCTCAGCCAACCAGCTGTACGCCTCCACCTCTCCGTCTCCATGTCTTCATTTAGGTCCTCGGATGGAACTCGTGCCTCGTGGCCAAAACGTGCAGACTTTGCCCAAAGTTTGGAAGCCACCCTTCATATCCAGCTCATTAGCTTCAATACTGAAATGACCTAAAATATAATTTGAGTCATGTATTTTGTGTAGTTGGGTCTTTTTGTTGTGGCTCGCTCAGTTAAGAGTGGCAAGTGGTTGTTAAGTATTGACCAAATACCAAAGGACCATTTGTCTTGTATTTGGTAGTTTTGGTATGGAAATGACCAAACTGCAGGAATATAGATATTTTCAAGAAAAAAAAAAGATTAACATGTAGCTGAAAGAGCGAATAATTTCTCCATCATGTAGTGGCAGGTCCCTTTTCTCCCCAAG
>OMPJ01007875.1:310-15853 GCA_900312935.1 Carapus acus | reverse complement strand
GTACTTGTTTAATTTTTTCCCAGCAGTTATTGGTATAATGTTTTGATGGCAAAGTGGAGGACAGATTCATCGAGGAAACCAGACTAACAAGGAAGGCCTCTTACCCCTCCCCCAGTCTGCTCTCAGCTACTCTTTTTCTACATTTTCCCAGCCTATCACTCTGTACTGCTCTCCAGAGGGACAAGAGGCACTATCTGCATCTGCTGTCACAACAGAGTGAAAGGCAAGTTGCAAACGTCTCCTCACCTGAGTCCTGAGCACACTTGTTGTATTAATTGGGACTGTCAACCACAAGAGAGATAGATGGATACCTTCACTGCAAACATACCCCTTACCACCCCTCCTCCCTCTTCTCTAACCCCTTTTTTCTCTGGAAAAAAAGGACGCAGATAGATTCAGCACATTCGGCATTGCAAGTGATAGATGCCTCTGTGGCATTTTACGATGCAATCTTGTCCCTGCACTAATCCATGAAGATGACCTCTGCTTGAAGTGAAGTGGTAGATGCCCCACCTTAATCTAAAATGAAACAATGATCACTCCATCTGAATTTGGGGGGCAACCATCCACAGCATTGCTTCAGCTTCACACGCTGACAATGATTGACACAGTCTTCCGCCTTGTTTATGTGAAATGCGTATTAGAATTAAACTCCAGTCAACAGCCTAGGAACATAGGACAACACAGAACCCTTGAGAGGCCTCTGGGGTTTTCAGACGCCAGCTCATCAAATTACACAGGGGCCCTTCTCTGCACTTTCCCCAGGGATGGCTCATCTCCCTGTGGCTTTGGCGCTGGTACACTCAGTCCCCCAAGAACGTGTGCGTGTGTGTGTGCGTGCGTGCACGCGCAAGCAAGAGTGTACCTCATGTACACACACACACACACTCACTCCTATGGATTTGTGTGGATCTGTTTGTTTAAATACCAGACTTAATCCTCTGCAGCAGCTGTCTCAGATCACATCGCAGTTCAGTGCTGAGGGACATGGGGGGATGTGCAGAGAAGTGCAGGTGCAAACCGCAGGCTAAATGTAGCCAGCACTAAAGTTATGGGACTGCTGAAAATGAAATGTATAATATGTATAATTTAATGACAAAATATAACGAAAATTTGACACATCTTGTTTGTGAAATTGAGTCAGTGGTCATGTGTTTATGTATATTCCCCACATCAACTTTAATTAAACTCATGTGAAAGCCACAGATCAAAACATCTCATTACGCAGATAAGTACAAATGAACAGAAGATTGCAAGGAAAACTTTGATCCATATATTGAACCTGTGCCAGTTTGTCAAAGCAAATGATTGAATTAATGAAAATAATTCCATAAAAGGTACAGATGAATTGGGTGGGCGGATGAGACGGAAGGGGGACGGAGAGAGAAAGGGGGGCAGGGTTGGGTCAGTTAACCAATGAAGTCCCAACGGCAGGACTCGCAGCAGCCCTATATGTCGCCATTCCTCTGCCTTTGCTGGCCCCAAGTTCATCCATAAGGGAAAAGCAATCATGTGCCTTTCTACATGCATCTTTCTACAGTATCTACATTATAACACCTTGGTGGGAGAGAAACCCTGCACATGTCATTATAACAGGGAACAATGAATACAACAATGTGACAAATAATAAGCAAGCCAGAGGCTGCAAAAGACAAAAGAGCAGATAGAAATCTATAATTCCAGAAGCAGAAACTGTAAAACAAATACAACAAGAATTGATGAATTCAGCAATGCTGGCAGATATTGGCATCATTCTGGCTGGCACACTATCACGCCAAGTTGTAGGATTTACCCAGGAACCCTTGGGGTTTGCTGTGAAAAGACTCAGCCAGCTCGAGGGGCCCCGTGGCTGGCTGCAGTCAGTCTCCCATTGTCTGGGCTGATGAAGCAAGGGGAAATGCTGGATGAGTGAAAGAAAACAAGAACGACAGAATGGCGGAGGGAGACATCTGAGAGGGACAGCAGCAAGTGGTTGCGGGGATGAGGGCCAAAATGAGAAGAGAGCTTAGAGACAGGGGTGTTGCGTGAAGAACTCTGCCTGAGGGGTCTCCAGTAACTGCACATCAGACAGTCCAACGCTCACTGTAGCACTCTGCAAATTTGAGAGTTGGACCGTGGACTCTGTGTCTTTTCTGTGTTTGGTGTTTTTTGTTTCATATTCCCTGACAGTAAGGTTATCAGGCTTTGAATGACTCATGATTGCAACCTCTGCCAACCATCCTTCCTTTGAAAATTCAGTTCATTTCAATTAATTTCTTTTCAATTCATTTCAATTCATTTCATTTCATTTCATTTCAATTTGATTCATTTCAATTCATTTCAATTCATTTCAATTCATTTCAATTTAATCAATTCAATTCAATTCAGTTCAGTTCAGTTAAATTCTTACAATTCAATTCAGTTCAATTCAATTATTCAATTATTAGTGTAGGAATATGGTCTTAAATGAATAATGGAATACTTTCGTAGCTCATACAGTCACTTGGTTAGATAAAATGAGCATTTGATCATCTGGTTTTTATGATCGTGTCCCAGAAGGAATGGTTGTCACTTTTCTTTCCTGCATACCTTAATCATTCCACCTCAGGCTGCTCTGCGTGCATTGTCACTGCCCACAACATCACAGCAGTTGTGTGGATAGCAGAAGTCGATGACTACTGAGCTTTCATCCACCGCAGCAGGAGAAAGAACATGGTCAAGTGGTCAACAAATGGAAATGGAAAATTGCAACCACTTGTTGTGCCTGCTCAAGTATATGCAAGCGGGAGAGGTGGTCAGGTCATGATGAATGCCCCGTGTCCCTGCTGCTGTTGATATGATCAAAAAATATGAGGGACCACACTCCCCATCTCCCTCCCTATTCACCATCATAATAGACACATAGATGCCAGCGACGTGTGTGCAAGCACAGAAAATTGCCTCTGTGCAAAATTGCCTGTGGAATGAGAAATTCTGTTTATTTGTTGTACGGGGCCAATCATGTTTTTGAGCCAAAGTAGATTGTTGTCTTTTTTTTTTTTTTTTTTTGGTTTTGTCTTGGCTCCTTTTTTTGAAAACAGGAATTGGTTGGTTTTCTGTGTGCAGCTAAATAATAACATGTATGGTTCTGGTTCTGCCTTCACAAGCCAGCCAGGACTGGTTGTGAATTACATGTAAAGAATGACAGATCATGTCAAGAACTGCTCAACACAAGGGTATTGTTGCAGCTGCATTGAAGATATTGATCACTGTACAGTTTCACATTGTAAGTAGTACGTAGAGGTATGTTTGCACGCCTGCAGGAGTTATGTATTTTACACTATTTGTATTGTTTATTTCAGTTTGTTGGCACTTCAAACTGTTGCCCCCACGAGAGTTTGATGCTTTCAGTTGTCTGTGCATCACCTCAGCCAAACTCCTTTGTGGCCGTGATTTGATGCCATTTTAGGATATAGTCAGGTTTTGATAATGTGATTCAGCCCGGTCAAATTTAAAATCGTCCACATTTATCACTGCTGTCGATCACAATGCAACCTGCACCACACCCCAAGAAGTAGAGGGTTTGGTTTATCCTCTCCCAGCATGGCGATTAGACACCTGCTAAAGCTGGTGAAAATTAGCCGGTCAAACTCTGGCTATAGAACCAGGCAGAACCAGGCACAAGCGCAAAGCTCGGTACGTCGGTGCATAAGGGCTTGGTGCTTCGCAGCTGGGAGGCCCATGCGTATCTAGAGTAGACCACGGCAACAAGGTAGACTGGTACCATGAAGAGGCCAGCTAAACCTCTTAGGCAGTGCTAGGGTGCCCTTAAACAAGGCTCTAGCAGCCACACATGCTTCCTGGGTTCCCTCTGATTGGTTTGTATGGGCATGGAGTGTAATGATCTGCATGTGTGCAACATATGCAAAAGACACAGGATTAATTACATTTGCATGTTTTTGTGTCTATATCTGCATATAACAAATGTCTATGCATGTACAAAATGACTGATGATAAAATATGATTCTTCCTCAAACAAGCAAAATTTTTAAATATAATTCCAGATCCCCTTATCAATTTTAACAAAACCAGTCAGAACTTGTTGAGCATTTTCAAAATTGCTGACTTGAGATGAAATGGAAAAGTGACATTTATGATGATAATCACCACAGTAAACGGAATAGGCATCTCAATCAATTATATCAATCATCAGGAATAGAGCAAGCACACAAACAATTCCAGGGTAAACACTTGATCAAATGCAAATGAGAGCAATAACCAGGCAAATGAAGGCGAGCAGTTACACAAATTTACCAATCAACCAGGCTACGACCTATTGAAGAGCTGAGGCTGTACACAGGACACAATGTGGGAATTCATGAGCTGACATGGAGTGACAGTTTTAGCAACTTATTTTAATCTTATTGCACAGGGATTACAAGTGAATCTGGTGCATTGCTCTTACTATGAAGGTCTCATACATGGCTTCGTCTCAGGATGGTTGTATATACCAACACACATTGTGTCGTAACAGGCAATACTGATATTTCCCTCACTGATACCATTGTTATTTTACATGACAATGAACAGGACAATCCCTCACTATCTAAAATAAGCACATGCATATACTGTAGATTCTTCCTCTCAGGCAACCAGTCACTGATGGTGTATAGAGGCTATGTTATGTTGCAAACACCATGGTGCATTTTGGAGGCATCTACTGGATAACGGTTTATGATTTCTTTTGTTGTGACTATCATATGTAAAATTGAGCAATTTTGCAGCACTTGTGCATCTTAACTTTATTTCTTTTTTATTGTGACCAAACCTTTTGATTTGCTTTTTAAGCAGACTGAGCAATGGAATGACAACACAAAGGAATTGATGAAAATTGTAATATAGCCTTACTCCAAAACGTTGGTCAAATAGAAAACACTGGATCTGAGGACTTCCAAGTTACATGCAGTATACCTGTAGGTAAAAACTTCCCATCCATCAACAGAACCAAAATGAACATACCCAAATGCAGTCATTGGTGAGGATCCTCTCAACAGGAATTTGGTATACAGGCTACATTAGTTTGGCACTAACACACAATCACTAACTCATTATTCTGCCTCAGTTCCTCTGATTAACACTGTATGACTAGTTTTGTTGTAGGTGAGGAACCTAAAAATGGCGTAATAGTTGTTGTTGTCGTTGTCGTCGTCGTTGTCGTTGATTATTACTGATAGCATGGAACTAAATTGAATTGTGAATAATTATCATACCTATACTTTGTCCCACTGGTTGACCTCTCCAACCAGGATGACCAGGGGCTTGTGGAGGTAGTTAAGCTGTACAGGCGCCATGTAGTCAATTTAATTTGTATCGCGCCAAATCACAATGGAGTTATCTCAAGGCGCTTTACAAAACAAGGTCTATGGGATGGACACACAGAGACCCAACAGGTCCCCCAACAGTGGGGAGTAAAAACGTCTGTTAAAGGGAAGAAACCTCGGGCAGGCCAGGCTGCAGGGTGGGCAGTCAATTGCCCTGACCGTTTGGGTAGAAAGAGAAAGGGAAGGAGAGAGAGACAGAGAGAGACAGTGACAGGTGTAGGGATGCACAGCAGCAGGTGGAAGATAGGACAGGAAATAATTATATGAGTAAAGGTTAGTGCTATCAAAATGAAAATAAAAACCATACACACAGATAAGGGCAAACATCAAATGACACATCGGATACATGACATATTTGCGTAAGTATGATTATGTTGTATGAAAGAATGAAATTCAAATGAAATTTAAATTTAGAGTCCTGCCCACTTTCAGTCTAAAAGACATCCATGTTGCCCTCAAATATTTGTCCTCAAATAGATTTTATATTTTTCAAACTGCAAACACACAAATTAGTTGGAATGTTGTTTTCACAATGAAAACAGCTTGTTCAACTTTAGTGTTTTAGTGCTTTAATGGAAGGTGTGCACATTCTCAGATTTGGAATGAGATAACAGCTGACTTGCCACAGTGTATTATGTCTTCAAAGATAGTCAACATAATGGTGTTTTAACACAAGAAAGAGACTGGATTAGACCAAAACATCACACTACAGAATGAAAATGATACACAGAGTGGTAGTGAACATAATTGATGTATACGTCACAGATTTCCTCATTGTATCAAATCAAACTATCGAAAGCACTCAGTAAATGAGAACCAACTTGTTATGACTTTATTTGTTCTTTTGCCACTGTTGTTGTCCCTATGAGTGAATGCGCGTGTATGTGTGATTGGTGTGTGACTGTGTGGCCCTGCGATGGACTGTCGACCTGTCCAAATTGTACCTAGCCTTTGCTGGATGATTGCAGGCTTGAGCTCCAGCAGACCCTTAATGCTAGTTAAGGCTAAGTGGCTGCAGACGACAAACAAATGAATAAACAAATGAAGGAATAAATTGATTGATGAATGATCGGATGAATAAATGGATGGCTGAACCGATGAACAAATGAATGAACCGGACCCTTGATTATCCAAGTCAGTTTTTATTTTAGGTGAATTTGAGAGGGCCACCTAGCAGACTGTACAGCTTCCATAGGATTTTCAATCGCATATAGTCCAACTGATGATAAAATCCAATAGTAGGTCCCACCTTCTTCAGCCTTTTTTGTTCATGTGGAAATTTGTCCCTCCTGCCTAGACTTATTTTTTCAATACATTTTTGCAGATGTCACTGTGTATTGTTGACATATTTTCCCATTATTTCCTGTGCTGAATAACAGCAGCAATTGCAATTTTTTAACCATTCAGCTGAAAGCCAAGAAACCAGAAACATGTCATTTTATAATACTTATTATACCCTCTCATTTTTGTTGAGATTATAACAATTATATCCTTCATTTAGCTTTTGCGATGAGAGTAGCCGCAATACTGCTTGTTAAATTGGGTTGTAAAACCAGAAGGCATAATGTTGAATTCGACAATGTGTCGACAACATTTAATGGTAGGTGTGTGTGTCTGCACATAAAAGGTCCTCTGCTGCAATGCTGGCATTTTTGTTTGGGTTTGTTTGTTTTTTATGTGTTTTGAATCACATCACATTCTGTGGTGAAAGAAAGACACTTCAAGTAAAGTGCTGCCCTGCTCCTGCTTCTACACTCTACCCCGTCCTTGCACTTGCTGTTACAATTCACCATTATCCCCTTCAATACTCTAGAGGGCAAATGAAGTTTCAAAAAATTCTGCATAACCCGCCGAGCGTAGCCTATTTTACTCTCCATGCAATTAACTGCACCAACATTTACAATAATATGATTACAGACACTGTGGCAAAGTCGTGGGGGAACGCAGGGCATATTAGGTATCAGCGAGGGGTTGATCGTAATGGTCGTGTTTCCCGAAGACTCACATTTTCCTCTGCATGCAATGCTGAGAGCCACTAAATTCTCCTCAGGCAGTAAAAACCAATGCGCTGGAACCATGATAACAAACAGAGGCAACCGCTTTCTTTCTCACCACTCTCATCTCGTATACTCTTTCTGTTACTTTGCGGCCTGACTTTTTTTCTTTTTTTCTTTCTTTTTGCCTCCTTTCTCTCACTCACACCCAAGGTCTTTACTCTCTCCTGCCTCCCACACCCCTCTCAATTAATTAAGCCTTTCACGGCCATGTAATTAGGAACATTAACAAGTCATAAACTTGCCACGAGTCTTGAAATTATGTGCATTCCCTCAGCAATTTGTTTGTAATTCCTTTTCCCTCAGACAGCGATGCTATAGTGTCTCGTAGATCTTCATAGGCCCCCACTGTGACGCCCTTCCAGTTCTATCTAAATGGGCAGGATAAGAGGGGTCCTTGTGGGCTAAGGGAGGGAGAATACAATGCCTGCGCTGCCTGGCATCCATCCATGATGCCGGCTGCGGCCTGACGATGCTGTGTGTTCATCGCTTTTCTTTCATTCATTTGTAGGATATAAGATCTTATAAAATGTACAATATAATTTGTATGGTGTTTGAAATCCCCTGGCAATAAATTTCAGTTACAATATGAGGAAGATTTTTTTTTTTACCATCTCATGCTCAAATGGCATGGCTCAATCACGTTGAGAACAAACCAAAATATACAGTATGTCCACTAAAATTAAAGGCAAAGGGACATAAACATTTGTTTGTAGATACTTTTGCCTAGACCAGTTAGAAGGTAGCAGGTCAATTCATAGGGAGTAAGGGAAATGCAGACTGAGTCTGCCTTACTGCCTGAAACATTGTGGTGGTGATTTGCTCTGCTAAATTGGTAAGGAGGACCTGACAGGCTGTACATTACAGAGCCCACCTGCAAATTACTGAAACGTAATGGCAAGTAGAAGGTGCCCAAAAATGCATGTTATTTGACAGCCAATAATCAAGCTACATTGCAACATTTTCAAATTATAGTAAAATGATATTTCAAATTCAAAAGAAACAACAGGAGCAGTTTGCTGCACTTCGCACATCTGCAGGGAATATAGCTTAAAGTTTTGGTGATTTTAGAGATACACACTGACACAGCTCAGCTGTCAAATTATGATATTAGTCGACACTGAAAGTACACTCAAAAATAAATTTTGGAGTGTGTTCTCGCATTTGTTTGTGTGCCTCCTATCTATTATGTCACACACACCACACCCAGAGAAGGGAACAGCACTGATGCTATGTACTATCCTGAGCACTCTCATCGTTATTCTCTCCAGCAGCTGCACCCTGACCTCCCAACAACCATACAGCATTGTTTCTATTTACCATTTGCCAGAGAAGGAGGTAAACTGTAGAAAGAGCATGGATGAGAAAAGAGAGCGCAGTATAGTATTGATTGGCTTTCACATGTATTGAGACCAGATATTGATTTTCTTTCTTTTTTTTCAAATGGGAAAAAGTGCATTGTCTGACTGAAAGAGATTTCTATGGGGATTTGGGGGAAGGAGGTACTGAAATGAGCATCCGGTGCACCACTGTCTCCCGTGGATTGTGTATAGGGCTTTGGTAATTGAATTGAATTGAACTGAATTGAATTGAATTGAACGAACCAGGCCTTTCCCCAATTTGTGGTCTCGTAAGACTTTCCAGTTTGCCGATGTTGTCCCCGCAATATTTCTTCTGCAGAAGTTTCCTTCATTGGAATCCAACCTTGAGCAGTGCTCTGCTCAGTCAGGCACCAGCAGAGCAGGTGGGAACTCAGAGTCTTGCTCAAGACACTTTGACAATCACTCAACATAGTGCCTGGAATGGAACCTGCAAGTTTCTGGTAGGTAGACAATTGTCCTGCTTGCAGAACTGAATGCCAAAGCAACATTTTCTTTGCATCCTTCACTTTCTATGACACTGAACAAATGCATTGCTGTGGATCTATCTTTAACATAAATTCCAAAATAACTGCTTGAATTTATATCAAATATTGTTTGTCTAATGATTTTTTTTAAGAATTCTTGAGGAAACTTAAATAGGAACTGCTCTGAAAAAATATTTCTGATCTGACAAGATGATACTGAGAAAACACATAAACCATTTGGAATTTTGAGCTTTGCATTCTTTATATTTTTTACTAAGACGCATAACTGCCTTCGTGTCCATCTGGATGCATTGTGTGCCATTGTGTTGCACTCTGCCCTATGTCTTGTCTTATTGTTACTGTCATTTTACAGCTGAGTTGCTGTAGTGGCCACAGCCAAACCCCTCACTGCCTAGTTCTCATTCACAGAGCGTCAGCCGACTCTCCCACTCAATTTGCAATTAAGACCAAATTTAGAGCACTGAGGCCTGAAGGCAGGTGGGTGGTGCACAAGGAAGGTGTTGCCAAGCAACTGTGGGGACAGAATCTAGTGCAGTGCACCTGAGTGGTAGTGGGCACTCGGGGAAAAGAGACTGGTGAGAGTGACTGCGCGTGCCTGTATGTGCGGGTGTGTTGTGTGTATGTGGCAGTGTATGTGCGCGTGCGCTTGCCTCTGTGCATGTGCGTGTGTGCACGCACCACTGTGAGTCAGTGATAGGCTGATGTATTAGTTTTTTTAATCATGTCTGTCATACAGTCAACTAGGATGTGATACTGTTATGGTACTGTGTTGGTTGAATACATTTTTTACGGAGCTGTTGAATAGATGAACACTGTGATGTGGTGGTTAGCACTGTTGCCTTAAGGCAAGAGTGTTCCAAGTTTGACTCTTAGCTGGACCCGGCTGCTAATTGGTGATGCCTAATTGCTCATAGATGGGAGTATGTGAGGGACTGATTTTCTGTCTTTGTGAGCCCTGCGATGGATAGGTGAATTGTTCATGGTGTTCCATGCCTCTGCTCGCTGAAGGCTGGAACAGGCTACCACCCCCACAACACTTACACGAAATAGGTGGGTCAAAATATTGATAAATGAAAGCACATTTACTCAAACATTGTATACCTAAAGGTTGTTTTCATACAGTTTGATTCATGTGAGATGTTTGAGAGTTCATGTCCTCCCACAGTCTGCTTTGTTTTGGAGATAATTGAGCACAAGAGAACTGGTGTGGACTGGTATGGAGAAAACATGCAAACTTGGGGATCTCGATTTGCTTGTAAAGGAATTATCCCAACTCCAGCCGCCTTTTTCTGTCCTGCTGAGGTACATGCTGGGGTTGTCCTGACCTCTATCAAGGTGTGAAAGTGTTCTTAACACAGCAGTCTGTATCTTCACCAGTGCCTTGAGTGGCTCCGATATTTGCAGAATTCATGAACGTCATTATTCTTCAGTGATTCTGGTGAGTTGTGAGACTCAGGTCAGTGAACAAATCATATTAGTCATGAGTGGTGCATGTGATGCCTAAGCTGTTCCAGCAAGTCCTAAATGTTTCACTTGAGCCTGTACATTCATGTCAAAATAAAATCTGAGAGAATCTGTCTCTACCAGTCATCTCAGTTTTTAGTGTTTCTGGTGAGTGTTCTATCTCACTCACTTGTGAAAGTAGGTGTACAGGTGATTTCAGACAAGAGCCTCCATGGACCATGAATTTTGCAAATAACATTGTCATCTGTAGTTAGAGGACAAGGCAGGTGGAGGATGATGGAGGAAGTGGGTAGTTTAGTAGTAAAGGTGAAAAGAGGAAAGACAGAGTGCATGAGTATGAAGGGGAGTGAGGCAGGTGGAGAGGAGAAACATGTGAGGGGTAGAGATAGTGAGGAGGGATGACTTTAGATACCTTGAGTCAGCCATCCAGAGCAACGTGCAATGCAAGCAAGGCGATCAGGAATCAGGAGGAATCAGGAATATGTTATTGTCATTACAGCAATTGAATTGTAGAATGAAACTAAGGTGCTGCATTCCGGTGCAAGTAGTATGAGGAGAAGAAAAAGAAACAAGAGAGGATCTACATACAGAAGAAATATAAACACAGTATATACACTATAAATATCGGTGTAGATAACGATATAGATAACGATATAAATAGAAATAGCAGCGCTGAAAACATTCCTGGGATAGGAATGTTTTGAAGCTGACCGAAGTAAATGTAAAGGCTTAACAATGACCGGAGTGTTAAGCATTTACTCCAGTCGATAGGGCCTAATACTCACCTTGAGTGTCAAGGATGCTTTGTGACAGAAGAATAACAGCTACACTAGGAGTGAGGGTGCAGAGGATGGTAATGAGACCTTCCATAGTATTTAGTTTGGAGATGTGGCTTTGTCTAAAAGACAGCTGGCTGAGTGGGAGGTAGAAGTGGTTTTGCTGAGTAACCAGGTTGGACAGGAATTTAAATGAGCATATCAGAGGCTAATGTAAGCAGTTCAACAAGGTCCACGAGGAAAGATGGAGATGGCCTGGTCACATTCAGTGGCAAGATATTGGGTGAACGTAGGAAAAGAGGAAGGTTCATGGATATACTCTAGATGAGGAAAACTTGAATGAAGGTGGTTGGTATTTCAATTGATGATTCATGGTATAGACAGAGGTAGGAACAGAAGAGGAAGACTGTCCAGGTCGACCACATCACCTGGGCAACGTCATGCTTTTACACCAGCTGCTTGCTTACAATAACCTGAACATGGCTCCATCATTTGTCTTACTTATGAATGAATCAGAGTTGTGGTCCCAACTCTGGACAGTTGATGATTTTCTTCTTCCTCGTGCTTTTTTCTGGACCTAGTTAGATGCCATTTCTAGCAATACCGCCCCCAATTGAGCGGCAACTGTGCATGACATTCTCCAGGTGGACTTGTCTGGTCTAAAGGAGCACAGAGTGAATGGAAAGCGAACCCAATGTAGCTTTGAAATATTTGGACACTTGGACTCCAATACTGAGGCAGTTCGTTTTAGTTTGCCATACGATGCATTTTTCGTCTGTGAAGTAGGGTTTGTATTCAAAGTGATTCCCCATCCCAACCAAAGAGTAATATGCAACTTCAAATTGTTACAACAGCACACGTTTTAAAACTGAGCTCCACTCCCCAATTGGTATCATCGTCCATATTTGCATGATGCTGAGAAAGGCAAATTGACTGAGAAAATAGTCATATTACCAGACAGCAGGGGAGGAGCTGTGTAATGTGCAGCAAACAAATGGAAACAGCAATGGCCCTCACACTGAGCCAATGTCAGTTGGGCTCAGACATGGTCACTGTGTGTGCATCACAAAAGACGAAAGACATTTATGTTTCAAAGCCTCTAGTTGTGGACATGGGTTCACAGGTTGTGACAGGGAGAGCCTGTCAGCACCCCTGACAGTTCTGTAGGACTTTTACTTGTACATCAATTCATCGCAAGATTCTTGTACTGGTACTGTATATACTGTGCGTGTGTGTGCGTGCGCGCGTGTGTGTGTGTGTGTGTGCGTGTGTGTGTGTACGCGCACGCGCATGTGTGTGTGTGTATGTGTCTGTGTGTGTGTGTGTGTATTTACACAGTTTATGCATTTTTCCTGTTTTCTTGTTTCTTTCATTTGGTCCCTTTTGCACATTTCCTCCTCTCTTTGTTCCCTGATGTGTGTCTGCTTCGCTGCCTTTGGGAGTGTCTGTTCCCTGTTTGTTACTCACCTACCTGCTGTCCTCTCAGCATACATCAATGCTGACTGTCATTGTTCAGCAACTACATTTAGATTTCTATTTACATACAGTATGTACGTTTTACTTTACATTCATCTTTTCACCTTTCTAGGGTATTACGCTCAATTCCTGTGTGAGATGAGAAGATAAGAGATAAAACGTATGGCTACTATCCTCAAATGCCTATCCAAATGTCATGTCACAAAACACCTTTTCTGCATGTCTGACATAACATTGACTTAATCAATTGTGTTTCACTGCCAAATTTCTAGACTAATGTTCCTTTATTTTTCCCTGATACCATGCAAACCTCTGCAAGTGGACATCTAGCAAAAAAAATGCATTTTCTTACAAGCAATTGATTGCAGCGTAGATGATCCTTGTGTGGAAAAAAAGACATTAAATGTTTAAATGCCATCTTGAATAAAGTGTTGCGTAACATAATATCCATTCTACAGCACAAGCCAACAATTTCATTTTTGACCCCACAAATTCATCCACCGAAGAAGCAAAAACTAGGTGGGGGGTAATTAGAATAATCACCTTGAAAACTATACGATGAAGTCTTCTTGAAACCAGACTGTGAGGATTCGCATCCAAGCTCCTCCAAAAACAAAAGTAAAGACTAAATGTCTTTGAGCAAGACATTTAGTCTCCCAACTGTGAGAGGGTAAAATTCAGGGAATCTATACTCCCTTAGAAATTATTAAGGCATCTTGAAGTCCAAAAAAGTAAATTTGTTCAGTTGAAGCGATGACAACAATAGCAGAGAAACACACTGTTCAAGACCAGATCCATTTTAAGATAAAACTCTCTGTCAGGATGTATTTTTACAGACCTCCATTTATCCTATGTGCAGTTTACCCATTTACTACTTGTCTTTCTGTACAGAGGGCTTGAGTGTGTGTGTTTTGGAAGGGTGGTGGGGGCGTGGGTATTAGAAAGGCCTCAATTTCACACACGCTTAGTCTTGAGTGAGTTTGGCATGAAGGGATTTGAGGAGGAGGATGTCTGTGTTGTTTGTGGGGTGTAAGGAAGGAACAGAAGGAGGGAAGAAAGCAGTGGGAAATGAGATGTTGGATACCGCTGGTTAATGGAGTGACAGGAGGAACTTCTGTCTTCTGTCCATCCTGTCTCCCTCAATCCCTCTTAAGCATCAGCTAAGCATCAAGTCAAGTGAAATGGTTATCATTTGCTGCGTTCCTCCATCCATAGTGGCCATTGTCTAACGTTTTGACTCTCTACTGATATGTAACACTTCAAGTAATAGCTTCAGGTGTTTGTTAACATCGCAATAAAAACTTCACACAGTAAGACTGGAATCTAAATGGTATATCAACATGCTCCCTTATCACTTTTGTGTGACTGAGTCGAGAATTAACAAGGTCAACGGTCTCTCCTTTTCCAAACCTGACCATGATGCTAATTATTTTGACTACAGAAAAGGCAGCAGCAGGAATGCTGCATTTAAAGGAATACACTGCAATTCATCACAGAACACATGTGCCATTTAATTCATCAGTTTTAGCAGCCTTTCACAATCATAAAGTGACATTATTATCTTTGGTGTATTGGGCATACAATATCTTCATAACTGTTTGCATTGTACATACAGTGTCTATATTTTTTGATGATTCTATTCTAGATGGAAGAGCATACTCTTCTCCTCGCTGTGTTCATTGATGATACTAATTAAGAGTATGAACTGGTCCTTGGCTGAGTCAAAATAGCCCGAAATATGTACTGAGATACTGTCGGACTTGATTTCAGGACAATGAAATCAGTCAAACATAGGAAGTGTAACTGCCTCTCCTTGAACTCTCAATATTGCAAGTTTCACAACTTCCTCTGCAGTCTGAGCCAGTGTGACTGAGAGAGGTGACTGGGAGGAATCGGAGAGGTCAGAGCAGGAGTGGGAGAGAGGAAGTGCATTGGTAAATCAGTAAGCAGCATGACAGAGGGGGTTGTGAGGCGTCCAGTGTGGGAATGTCCTGAGAAAGATAACCTCTCTCTTCTAGACTGTTAGTAAGAGGAGGCTACTTCCTGTGAAACATGTTGGATTAATAGATCTACATATTTGTGCATATCATACATACAGTATTTCTACATATTATATGCAGAGGTTATTTGATGTGTGAGCAAGGACATGCCGTTGTGGCTGCAAGTGTGTTTGTGTGTGTCTGGCTGGCTCACTGCCTTCACTAAGATGCAAGGGAATTCAACAAACTCCACATAAAAAGATATCATGCCAAAAAATCTCGAAAGGAGATTGTTGTTGTCGGAGATGAAGTGCACTTACAAGAAATTGCTTATTTTGAAAGATCGTCCTCCTTGTAAGAAATGAAACGGGCATGTGTGTTTTTATGTTTTGTATATTTGTTTCTAAGTCGAACACTACTTTTGTATATTTTGTGTCCCAATAATCAACTTTCATGTACGCTCGTCAATGAGTGGAGAGCAGACAGACTCCAAGGGTCGATAAACTCAATAGTAAATACAAGTTTGAATAGGCATATCTTTTTTTGTACATCTTATCAAAGTGATTTTTGCCAGATCTCTACTTTTTC
>OMPJ01007829.1:23288-35576 GCA_900312935.1 Carapus acus | reverse complement strand
CCTCCTCCAGGCTCCTCGCGAGCCAACACCAACGCCAACGCCCGCCGCTGTCCTCCGCACATCCTCTGATTGTGCGGTAAATTACGCCGAGGTGTTCTTATCAAAGGAGACTTAAAGCCTTTGTCAAATTTTTTCCAGGCTTTCTTTTCCTCCAGCGAGCGTCAACTCCCGCCGCTAATTATCCTGGAAGCGAAAGACGGCTCGTGGGAGGAGAGACGTCTCTCTCCCCTCCCGCCCCGTCCCTCCAGCCCCTCGGTGGAGAGGCGGGAAAAGTGTTGACGGGTTGAGGCGCGCTAACGAAAGCAAACAGCAGGGGGCAGATCTGACGACAAGACCGGCTCCCTGCGCTTTGAAGTCGACTCCATCACAATGTTACGCCGCCGCCATTGACGGGAGGATTCGCTCCGCAGATGCCTGGTCTTGGACCGATTTGATTCAGTTTATCTAAGATGTGACGCGTTTCAAGTTATGACACCGACAAATTGCTTTGGCCACACACCACACACACACACACACACGCGTGCGTGTAAAATACAAACCCTGACGCAGCGATCTGAGTGCTCTAGCAAGAGAAAGGAGCAGCAACTCAGCGTTTTCAAGCTTTCAAAAGAAATGCAATCATCATTAAATTTAAACAGCCAATTTCAAGTCATTAACCGATGGAATCAACCCCTTATAATCCCGCTTTAGAATTTAATTTTGATATGCTTTATTATAATCCCAGGGGGGAAATTGCTTCCCCGCCTTTGACCCAACCCTCTCAGAGGAGCGGCGGGCTGCACAGCAAGGCACCTGGGGGCAGCACTTGGGTACAAAGGGTCTTACTCAAGGACATTTAGGGTGTCACTCTTGGAGGAGCCTTGGATCAAACCAGCAGTTTCTAGGAAACTGATTCACCCATAGAGCAACAGATTTTCCAGACCTGCCCGCAAGCCACGGACACGTCCATCCAACCTGAGGACAGCGTCCAACGAGACCTTCTGTCCTCCCTTAACAGGCGGGACAGACTCCCACATATCCAACACTACAACTGAGGGAGGGTGGATGAAAAATCGATTCCAACCACGCACTTACACATACTTTCCCGCTAATGGAGTTCTTGCTCAGGTGTGCTGCTCTGGATATGAAAAGTCAGAAGTAAGCTCCTGTCACTGCGCCCCATCTTGTGGGAGCCTCCACGCAGGCTAATTGCCCAGTTATTCATGAGCAGTGTGCAGCCCTGGTTTCACCGTAGCTTTAGAGCAGATGCCGGCTGCACACCCCCCAAACCTCCCCACCGGACCACCCGCCCCACCAACTCCTCACTGATCTCCCCTATGCCAACTCCGCTGGAGTGGGTCAGTTGCTGATTGGTTGGTGTCCTTGAGGAGTTGACTCTATTAGCAAATGCTTGAAAAAAAAAAGAGGATGAAGAAAAACAGGGGCTGGTGGGACGAGGCAGGTGGGCGGTAGTCGATCTGTGATGCGACGAGGGATGTTTGTCAGAAATCAGCGTGTTGCACCTCTGGAGAGAAACCCAGCATGCTGTGCGGTCAGCATCCTCCCCCCTACACACATACACTTCCCTCTCCAGGGTCCAACCCCCCTCCTGCAGGTGGAGGCCTGTAAAATGTTGAACAGCTGATGCTTTGATGCAACAACACACAGCGGCTGCGGCAGCTGTGGTGATGGAGCTCCGAGGACTTATCGCCTCGCAGCCGCCATAAATCAAACGACGAGACGCTTGTTCGTGGCAAAATACAACAAGACTAAGTGGTATTTACCCTATAGGAGGTGGGCGGGGGTGCGAGGGGGGGGCGTGGTGCGTGAGGATATACAGTAGATGAGATGGCTGGTGCGGCTGTGATATGCAGCAGAGCTCTTGTTACCTCCTCTCCCGTGCCCCAAGTGGTGGAGATACAAATGTATGTACCCATGGATATGAAACAATGAGACATTATTACTTTCACGACAAAACAAAAATAATGGAAGGCTGGAGGAAAACACACACACACACACACACACAAAAACGCTAGACAGTCAGCGAGAGAGGACAAAAGGGGAAAGTTTGGCAGCTTACACTGTGTTGCATCGCACTCCAAACAATCCTCTGGTTCGCAGCAGAAAGGCAGAGGGGAGGAGAGGAGAGAGGGTTCGTTAATGCGGAGGCGGAAACGGCGGCGGCGGGGACAAAAGCTTCGTCGACCGGCAGACGCCGTGCACCGCATCGGGTGATAACGACAAAACATTGACGACAATAACTCAGCAACAGGAGATGGCAGAGCCAAGCGGCGACGCTTCCGTTGGTTTGCTCGGGAGCGAAGTCACCCCTGATTAATGCCGTGAGCGGCGTGGAATGAACGGCCGCAAAACTGTGATTTTTCTGTCCTTTTTGAGGTTTATTACTCCCCGCCCACTGTTCCAGACTGACTAAATTCTTGCTGAACGAAAGCCGGTGCTGTCAGACGGCGGGAGAGACGCTTTCTGAGAAACCCGCCAGAAAAATAGCGACAGCGGCCAGACGGAATTTGGAGCCAGTCAGAGTAATACAAACGGCTGCGAGGGAGATAGGGAAAGGGGGACGGCGGCGTCTGCAAAGCTAATCCATGATGAGAACTGTCTCTCAGCTCAATTGGACTGTCAGTGCCACGCTAACCTTTTTCTCCTGACTCAGCATCTCCGCCCCCCGAACACCCTTTCAAGGTTGTTGGAAATGGAAATCCACGCATCAGGTTTCAATAGGACAATTGCCGGGGCGCTAATCTGGCCATCGGATCGGAACATCAAGGTTCGCAAACAATTGATACGGTCAATCCGCTGGCGGGATCTATCGGTAAAGGTGTGTGTCCGCCTCCTTTTCCAGCGGTGGGATGGAGCGACGGGAGCTAATGCCGTTTGATTCCCCGACACGAACATAGATCGATTAATCGTGTCCAGATGGAGGACATGCACAAAGAATGAATTTCTGTCTGCAGGGGGGCTTAACGCCGGGAAAATCTCCAGATTTAATTGAGAGTGTCGGGTCGTCCAGACAAACGATGTTTACCCCCGGCGACCCCCGGCGAAACGGCGGCGTCCTTCGCTCCGTTTTCTTACCAGTCTGTCCAGGCTGGTGCCGGCCGCAGTGGTGGGCCTCTCGTCCGGGCCGTAGGGTTTGAATCGGGAGCTGAATACATCCGAAACGCCGCGGGCAGACCTGCTCATTCCTGCGGGTTTGGGCTGGCCGCAACCTTGGAAAACCTGCAATTACAATAACGTGAGCACCCGCTCGTCAGAGGCCCAAAATGACTCCGGAGGAAAAACACAATGTTTTGTTAACGGCCGCTGGAAGGCATCCGTCCCCACATTACCGACGTGACGGCGCTCGGCATCAGCTCGAGGGCGACCGCGTCGATAGCTTCTTCGGCGAAGACCACGGCCGGTGCTATTTACGACAACAGGACCAGGTTCCACAAGATTTTTTTCTTTTTTCTTGTTTCTTTTCACAGGATCTTGCGGGAAAAACACCACGTATACTTACACCATAAACAAAGGCCACGAGAAAACCGGCGCTGTTTGGATCGCGGATGGCATCCAAAGCTGTGTAGGGTGAAAAAATGTCTTCACAACCACCTACGTTTTTTGTTTTTTTTCCCCTTGTCTCACTGCAATTTTGTGGGCAGGAGAAAAAATGCTCGAAACACATTAACTGCTGTTCGTTGAACTAAGATTAACTGACCAAATAGAAACATATAATTCCACCGAGAAGCCTAAACTTGGACATAATTAGGATGTGTCGCTCTGCACACCTTCGACGTGGACCGCCCGCAAATACGACATTTTGACCTTGTCTGTTTTCTGGTCGTTAGTTTGTGTTTTGCGTGGGATGATTGCGGAGTAATTTGACGTACCCTGTAGGACACCTGGGCGCTGTTGTCTTGCATGTTCATGATGGCCTCTGAAATCTTCACGTCGATGGGCTCCATGACGGACTCGATGTTGAAAGGCCCCTCCAGCCTCTGAGCCACCAGAAGCATGGCGTCTGTCCGAGAAAGAGGAAGGGAGGGAAGAGAAAGGGGGGCAGAGGAGAGAGGACAACTTTGAATGGACGATAAGGGTTACAAGGTCCCCGACTTACATCGCAGTTCTGATCCCATGACATGACGGAAGCCGAATTTCGATGGAAGTTGGATCTCATTGTTTCAATTCAAACCAAGCATACAGCCATTGCCGGTTGCATTATCGTGTCTTTCTTAGCGCTTCATAATGTCCAGTTTTAGTTTTGCAACCGGTGACTGGCGGTGATGCTGTCTTTCTCTGCTACCGACCCTCCCGATGCTTTTCAGTAATTTTACCAGTTTAATCTTAATATTCTTTACACCGACGCAAGTAACGTAACCACGAAAACGATGTAGGTTGGGGACCACATAACTCGGGGACCTCTTGTCATCTGCCTCTGCATGTGAGTGTGTGTATTAGTGTGTGTGATCTGTCGTTCACCAAGAAAAAAAAAAAAAATACAGTATATCCCAATGCGTACAAGCTCTTCTCTGGTCTCCTCAGCGATTCCTCCACACTCTCGGTGTGGGGAACTCCTGGCTGCCAAGTCGCGAAGTGTTTGCGGGTGCGTAGTCATTTGGCTTGCAGATTTCACACGTTCATATGCTGACTGACACACTCCTGCTGGCTGTCTCGCTTTCATGGTGGAAGATCCAATCAACTGCACAGCCCGCCTCCGCAGGAACGTGAGGACACGCGCTTGCCACTGCGGTTTCATGGTTCTGGCGGCGCGGGCCCCAGCACGGTGACGAGACGGAGAGGGAAGAGGAAGGGGAAGAAGGGGACTAAGAGGCCCAAGAAGGAGAAGACCAAGAAGGAGGTTAAAAGTACCTCTGCCACGCTGGTGGCATCACACCCACGCTTTTTTTAAGCATTACATACATGCTTTCCTTACCAGGTGCAAGAAAAAAAAAGTTTTCATGAGGGAGGAAGCAGCGGCTGAGAGTGACGCAGGCGCGCCGGCTGGTTGTGACAGGGTGATGTCACACTTTCCGGAGACGCATTGGTTTTCTAAGCTTTCTCTCTCACACCTGTGTTTAACGCAATAATGGGTATGGATCTCTGGCTACACTCACCCAGCCTCACTTCACATAAATAAAATCTGAGTGTCAGGTTGAAGGCGTGTAAAATGACAAGAAGTCGCAGACAGCTTCGGCAGTTTACTATTCTTCGTTAAAGCAAAGGTCAGCGTGCCAACGAGCAGAAAGAGTAACCGACCGCACACCTCCTTCACTTCCACCCGGCTCTGCGGCGCGCTATCGCCCGATGGAGCTGCTTCCGAGTGGAAATGTAATTTTTATGCAGATAGACTCCAATCGAGTCAGGGGAAATGCAGTTATCTGGGATGCAATAAGCGACGGTGATGAGTCACTTTCAGGCTCTTGTTTAGATTCCCTGCAGTCCGCTGATGTTTTAAGGTCAGAGGCTTGTTAATGTCTTTTCCCCACCGGGACGATATACGTGATACAGTCTTGCGTGGCAACTGTTGCTACAGCTTCATAAATGAGGTTTCAGTAATGACCTCATTGGATTGCGAAACACCTCCGAGGACAATTTCAGAAATACATATTATGCGAGATTCTGTACCACAGTTGAATGTACATAACACCTGATCGACCATCCTCTCTCTCTCTCTCTCTCTCCTCTCACCTCTGAAGCTGTGTCTTTAAGGGGTTTCATTTAAGATGTAGCATCCTTTTATTTTATGAGGTTGCTCTGTGCAATTTACGGCGTGAAACACGACCCAAGTTGTGAATTAATGCCACAGACTGCGTTGCGTTTTCAGCCAGCTAAATGACCGAGTGTTTTATGAAAGTAGGCCTACCGCCGCAGTGGAGGAAACAGCACTTAGAATGTGTTTATTCTCCCCAAGCTATTCCTGTAATGACCGTGCTTTCACTTCACCCAAGACTAAATCAACATACCTGTTATATGTGTAATCCAGGTCTGTCACACTGAGTCGAAAAGTGCGCAAGACTGCCTGCCCTCTTTCCAAAAGCGAGCTTTGGTAAACCGCCGACTGGATCGTGATGGCCTGCTCTGTCATGCCATTACTTCTTGTTTGTTTTGTTTTATTTCAGATCTGGTGAAGCCCACAATGACTGTCTGCCCCGACCGCAGAGTCCATATCCTCGCACAGGAAAATGCTTGGGGAGCAGAGGGCGGATGAGATGGCATGATTTGCATCCCGGTTCATTCAGAAGCACGAGCTCTATTCCTTTTTTCGCTGTTTTGGACACTGTTTGTGTTGCCTGGTGATATCGCGTTCCCATAAAACCAAAGCGTTTTAGCTGAACATGCACTATGATTGTTTATCGTGACCACCTGAGACACATGATGTACCAGTGCTATTGCTGATCTGAGCTATTTCCATTTGGAGGGATTTAAATGTGAGGATACTATACATACAAATATACCCAGCTGAGGGGATTGTACATTGGAGGCGTCTTATTATTTGTCCGAGGAGCGAGTCTTCCGACTGCAGAAGGAATCCTGCAATCCAATAAGTCGGACAAATATAGAGGCGTTGCCATGACGACCGCGAGTGACGACAATGTCGTTTCAAGTGTTACGATCAAGTCCGATGAAAACAAGCCAGGTGTTTAGGGTTCAAGGATGCGTTACAGTTTAAAAAAAAATTGAGAGGTATGAGCAGCACGCCACACAGATCACGGGTCTGGTTCCTTCCTGCACGTGGACGGAGCTCTGAGGGCTCCCGTCAGATGTTCATCCATTCGCAGACCTCCGAGGACAAGAACCTCGGCGGCAGCCCGTGGTAATGACTCCGCAATTACCTCCCACCTAAATAAGGTCATCCTATCATTTGGAGACTCCAGAACAGATGATGCCTTGCATACTAATCTTTTATCCGCCAGGCCAAAGCTCCTCCCGGCAGGCAGCTTGTTGTCTGATTCATATTTCAGGTTGAAGATTATTTCTGCACCATTTACATCTGTTGCTTCTCTTAATTCCGTATCCACTACTGGGTGGCGTCGAAATGCATTTCTAGGAAAAAAGGTGTAGATATTTTGCAGCTTACACCAGGACGCTCTAATGGCAAAAGCACGGATTTGAAAGCTGGTAAATAGTTAGAGGCTGAATTGAATTTAGTGAAAGTGAAAGTGGGTGGAAAATTGTTTGCTGTTCTAAAAACGGGAATTTACAGAGCACGACCTTTGATAGCATATCTGTCCTCGGTCCGGCCTTGGGCAGCTCAGGCAGCTAATGGTAAGAGAAGAAAAGGGGGGGGTAGGGACAAGAAATGTTTGCTCGAGACCGCGTGTGTTTCTCTAACAATCACTGCACATCAAAGGTCAAAGCAGTGACAAATCTCACATTTGTCTGCACCTCAAATTTCAGTCTGCTGTCAGAAAGATGGGGCTCCAGGGTCTGAGCAAATAGCAGTTGTATCCCCTTAATGTGTGTATGTGTAGAATCTGAGGTCCTGTGTGTCTTACATTTTGATTGTTTTTAAGAAAAATGTTGAATTTGTCTCCTGATGTCACCGTAAGAGTCCAAAGGGAAGGTTTGTAACCATAATAACTCTCTGGTTCTTGATGTCAGGTTGGTGCTTCGACAATGTCAAATCTATAAAGTTATTGTCACGCACCAAGAATGGAAGATGAAATGATAACACGGGGGAACTTGATTGGGCGCTGAGGGGAGGGATGAAGAGGGGAGGGACCCGCACATAAGAGGAATAACAGGAAGATAACAATACTCAAAAACTCACACAGCAATACTCAAACAAGAAAGTATGGTGAGGCTCAAACGCACAGATATACTGAAAACCTGACACGAACTGGATCAGTAAAATTTGAACTGGGCGCGGGAAAACAGGACATGCTAAGCTACAGATAACAAACACGGACGAGGCACAACACAAACTGGAATGACAACGTGTGACGGAGAACACGATATGCCACAAATGGAAGGATAGGTACAGGGGAGCACACACTTCAAATCGGGAAACATGGGGTGTAGCCACAATAGTAAACCAAAACAGAGGTGCAACATATCAGGTGCAATCAAATGTACAGGGAAACAGAGAGGAGGGCATGTGGAGAAATTCCAAAACAAAACAGGAAGTCTGGACAAAATGAAATGCAGATCTTGACACTTAGACCCAACAGATCAATGAAGTATCTACCGCACACAGCGAGAAACATCACACACCTTGTTTGACAAAAGGCATCTGTTCCTGAAGCCCAACAAGATGCCTTAACTTTCATTTTTTCCCGCTGTTCATTTACTTTTTGGGCTAGTTGAAGTTGCAAGAGTGGTAAATTGAAAATTGGATGACAGAAACTCCCATCGCCACAGCGCAACAATAGCCAAAAAAAAAAAAGACAAAAAAAAAGAAAGAGAGAAAGAAAAGAAAAAGCTTACACGCTGGCTTGTGATGGATTTTGTGATGAGTTGGTAAAGAAGTCATTTGCACTGCTGACTTTTGCCAAATGGTTACCGGCAGTGAGACTTGGTTGCCCTGGTTCCGGCGTCTGTGCTCCAACAGAATGGAATTGGGAACAGCCCCAAATTTAATCGCAGAAAATGAAGTCACGCCTGACTTGGATGTTTGGTTGCTGGAGAAGGAGGCGACGCCAGTCAGAGGTTTTTGAGGCAGCACACACCGATGCTGGCAGCCATGTTGGAAGGTGAGCGCGTGTCCCACTTTTCTTCCAAATGCCCGCAGCCGAATGTGGAATGAAAACGCGTACTGCGATGGCAATTTTTTTTGTGTTGGAGTGGGGAGAAATGAAAGTGCTTGAGAGAGAAATGGAATCCTTCCTAATTTTTGTTTCCCACCGTCAAGCGGGCAACGGCTGCCTGAAGCTGGCGAGCGTGGCGGTGACGGGAGACTAAGAAGAATTCGGCTGCCAAAGTCACTTCAAGGAAACGTTGCCAATTCACATTTCTTTGCCCGTGTTTTGGAAACACAGATCCCAATTTCCCCGACACGTAGCTCGAGGTTGAGAAGCTTCTCCTCCTTGAGCTCATAAGAAGTCGAGCGCGAATTGCCGACAGTTTGGGTTGGAGGGATCCAGTGGGGGAATAAAGTCGCGAACAAATAATGGCGCGCTCTCTTCCCCCGACACGCGCCGACTTATCTGCAACGCATCACATGTGCTCCGTGAACGCCGGGGAACCGCAGGGAACCGGGCACCGTGCCACCAGAGCGGCTGATTGAAGGGGAGAATCAGGCAGGAGAAAAAAGCGGAAGAATCAACATTTGGGGAGAGAAAGGCAGAGGTGATGGGGTGGACTTGGCCGAGAGTGCCGCTTCCCCCCGGTGGGAGGGGGGAATACATGGTGAATTAATGACTCTCATTTATGTGTAGCACATGAAGTCCAGACCGCCACGGCACGGCTGCCACAGTCACTCAACCCCTCCTCCTCCTCCTCCTCCCCTAATTTCTCCTCGCGTCGGTTTTGGAGCGGCACGATAGGCCAGCGGCCAACCGGAGGCGACGTCGTTATCTTCGCAACGCAGGCGAGCAAATCGAGGCATCTTGTCTCGTTTTGAGATGAGCTTTTCAACAAGCAAGCGCCCAGAACCGGCCTCGCCCCAGCAAACCTCCTGTTGCGGTGTGGCGCTTTCCCCTCTACCCCACTCTTACATTTCTAGGTGTGTGAGGTGAAACGTGCTTATTAAAAAAAAAAAAAAAAAAAAAAAGAAAAAAAAAATCCCAGGGAGGTAATGCGACTCTGGGCGGCGCCTTTTTATCGAGATTGATGTCCACTTAAATTCAGGCGATGTCAGCCGGTGGCAAACCTGCGGCGGACAAGGACAAATAAGGAAAGCGAGCGCGGCCCCATCTACGGCTCTTTGCCTCTGAAGAGATCCTCTGGGTGAAAAATGGCCGGGGTGTAATTTGGACGCTGTAAAGCATAGCTCATCTGTGGCTCAGTCAACCAACTAATGGTGCGATATGGAACCGTGGAAAAATGGAATGGTGGTGGTGGTGGTGGGGGGCCTCGGTCACAGCTTGTCCCGATTTAGACTAAACCAGTTCTTGACCATTGATAGTGCAAACACGCGCGCACACACACCCGACACCAGAGTGACTCCCACCTGCATGCTCCACATCCACGCCACCAAAGAAACGCACGCTCGCCACGATATTTTTTGGGCGATGAATAAAACATTGACAGCACGCTGAGATGATGTAGAGGGAAATTTCCGACCGCTACAATAACTCTTTCTTTTTCAAAAAAAATCCTCCATATCAGTGCAGATCCCTTCGTTCTTCTCCTCTCCTCCCCCCCACGGCTACGGCGGAAAAACTAATGATAATTTCAATCTTCCTCGCAGAGCCTCAGAGACTCGCTAATGGCAGTGCGTTCTGGCTTCGCTAGCTCAGATTGCGCAAGCGCAGGTGGCCTCTCGCCGCTCGACGAAGCAGTCCGCTCAGACAAATGGGCCGTGCGGTTGAGAGGCAAAATCCCTCAAACAATTGCAAAAAAAAAAAAAAAGAGACAAAAATCGGATAGCTTGGATAGCTTGAACTACTCGCTCCAGGGACTTGTTAATATATTGCTAATAAAAATAAAGGGAACGCTAAAACAACACCTCCAAGATTTCAAAGAATGAAATATTCCGGTCGGAAATCTTTGCTCTATCACATTGTGGAAAATAAAATAATAATATAAATGATCGATAAGTGGTGCTCCCTGACTGGACAAATTGATTTAACAGAAACGTGATTGACTTGGAGTTACATTGTGTTGTTTAGGTGTTGCCTTTATTTTTTTTTTTGTGTACCGAACTAACGCAAAATATCGTAAAAACAACAAAAAAAAGACTTTGTGCCTTAAGATAACTTCTGTTGTGATTTGGCGCTATACAAATATAATTGAATCGAGTTGAATTTAAAATGGGGGATGTTGCTATTTACGTAAAATTGTGAAGTTCCCACGTCTGTTTCGGGTTCCTCTTTCATCAGAAGCCCACGAGGTATCGTTTCCGTTATTACCGTACCAGCTTTGCAACCCAGTGATAACAGTGCACTTCTCAATGTCTTTGAGATTGAGAGCTTTATACTCAGGCAGCTAATAAAAGTGAGCAACATAATTCAATAATGAGCCATTTGTGAGTGGATCTTGTTACTAATGGGTTTGGAGGTGTCCTGGAATTTCAGCCTATGGATGGTGACACGAGTGTTTTCAACTACTTTTCCCATTAAGTGAGATGAACAAACCCTTTCTTCCCGCTCTGAGTCTTTTTTCTGTTCAAAACAGGCCCGTGCTTCAATCCCACACAATGACTACAAAAACAAAGAAAAAAATATTTCAAAAAGAAAACGTGATCTCGGAACAATTCTGCCTGAGACAACCTCTATTACAGGGCAGCTCTTTAGGAGCCCAAAGTGCGAACGTATATCGTATATCAACGCTGGCCAAACCTTGAAAAAAGTGGAAAAGAAATGCCGTCGCTCTTTTCATCGCTAGCTATACAACCGCAGTGACAATGCCGTCTTTATTTGTGGCAACAACGCACACCAAGTGTTGAAGCAATTGGTGGCTGCAGAATGACGCTGCGAACCTTTCTTCAGTAAACGTCTTTATATCGCTTATTTATTCCAACCTCCGTGAAGAGTTTATGTACTTTTTTTTTCTTTTCACGGGTACAATTTTCCCACCACTCCCTGCTTCCTGTGGGTTCTTTTCTTCCGAATCACTCCAGAGGAAAAAGGTTTCTTTTCAGCGGCGAGGTTGCTGGTGGGGTTGGTGAAGGAGGTTATTATTTAGCATGCTTTGGACCTTGCGCACACCTGTGGTACCAGACACAGCAACGATTGGACCGCGTAAAACCAAGTGCTGCAGGTCCATTTTACTGGAGAGGTGTGTGCGTGTATTTGTGTGAGCGGTGGGTTGTTTCAAGGCGACAACAACGAGAGACTCTGAGTACATCGAGCATTTCAGTGGCACACCAACGCAATCACAGAGGCTCCGTCTTGCACGTAAAAGCAACAACCATCAACACCGCACTCCTGCAAATCTTTCCCATTGGTTGTTTGTGACCGCAGCACTAATTGCGGCTTAAAGCCCCTGCTGTACGCGTCACTCTCCAAGTGTGAGTTCGTGCCACCGGAGCAAAGCGAATGATGTCTCACTAAATATCCTCATTTTCGGTCCCCTGTAGCATTCTCGGTGAGACGAGGACTCACTCCTGTGGTCTCCTCGCAGCGTGATGGGAGGTGGAGGCTTTTCTTCCCCCTCAATATTTTATTCATGAGGAAGTGTTCTCAAAGCAGGGGGTTGGGGGAGCAA
>OMPJ01007829.1:4216-23268 GCA_900312935.1 Carapus acus | reverse complement strand
GGGGGGATATATTACTGGTTTGAATTTTCATAAACTGCGAGGTTTTGTCTGGCCCCGCTTACAAAGTGAAACAAATCACCTAATTAAAAAGGAATGAGCCAATACAGTCGATACGCAACGCGTCCAATGTGGGGACGCATACCTCTGCAGGACAACAATAGCCTGTAAAGACCGACGCCACGAGGTGGCGGTGGGGAGTTTGGGGGTTAAAATACGGAGGGGTTAAGCCGCTACGTCCGCGATGGCCATCTGGACTCCGGCAATGGCTCGAGAGCTTAGCAGCCGAGAGTGAGAAGCTTGACGATTCAGGTGGGAAAGTGCGGTTTCCATCACCGGGTGTCAGCTACCTGTCAGCACAAAAAATGATAATGACACGAGGGGTTAAACTCCAGAGGACAATATTCATCACCACAGCCGGTGAGTGATGTTTAAACGACCTGAGCTGATGAAGACATCAATTCACGCCGGCACCCTGATAAATAAATCACAAAGTGTCACTGAGGAAAAAAAAAACAGGGTTTCAAACATTTTTCAAACAGGAAAAAGAATGTTTTCCTGACTGCGACAGCATTTTAACAGGGCGAAAGACAAAAGTAACGGCGCTCCAGTGGGCGCCTCAAAATGGCCATGACGGTGATTTATGCAGAACGCTCGGCGCTGTAAATCCTTGAGGACGTTTGTATGCTGAGCCTGATTGCGTAAAAGGCGCAGACTCAGGTGGGCGAGCTGGCTGACAGTTGTTCCTCTGCAGCTCTGCGCTCCAGATAAATCCTCTAATTAAAATCTAATCCGGCACTTAATCTCTTCTAATTTCACAGAAAATCATTCATTGCTTCAAAAAAAAAAACCAAGAACAGGAACAAAAAACTAAATAGATAATAAGGAGGCGGGCCGAACCTGTTAAGTTTGGGGCTTTGGCTCAAAAAGTAGTTTCAGGTGTGTGAAGTTATTTTCTTAAGACGTTTCCAATTCCAATTCACTTCCAGTTCTTGACAAAACAAGAGTCAAACTTCGCGCTCCCGCTTCCTTTCCGACCATTTCTTTGAATTGCCTCTCCAAGGGTTTCGCCTTTCTTCTCCAACATAAAGGCTCTTGTCTGGGGACGTGGGGAGGAGGGAGGACTTTTTCCTTGTCTTCATAGACAGCTCAGATCTGGAACCCTCTGTTGTTGGTTTACAAGGGCCTCATGAAACAATGTCTGTGACACTGGGCTGAACCGGTAAGGTTTGTTGTGATTGTTTTAATTGTCCCCCCTTACACAAACTAATCAATTTGAAAGCGACCAATCAGAATGCAGTTAACAACCGAGGAGATTTATAAGGATACTGGTGGTTGAGAAAGGAGTGAAATCAAAGGTCAACACCAATGACAAGCCCAGAAAAAGGAACCTCATTAATGCCTGATATTATAATGGATATTTATATGAGCCGCCATGAAGACAAAAGGAAAAAAAAAAAAAAAAGGAATGTAACACCATCTGGGGTGCAGCAGAAGAACATGGGCATGGCAGAGAGCATTTTTTATCTCTGGATTTTTCAACTTCACCTAATGAATCTGAACTGACAAGGTGAGAGAAATTCACAATGACCCAATCAGCAGGCTGGGCTCATCCTTTCCTGCTGATGTTGGCGGCTATTTTTACCGACAGTGGCCAAATCTCGATCGAGAGCGACCGCCTCATCGCCTACATACATCCAGATCACGCCTCCTTTCCTTCGGGTGCTGGCAGAAGCAGATGACGTGGCCGCACTGAGGTCTGATGCGCCTCTGCGCCCTCATGTACAAACACACGTGGAGCGGCCGCGATGTCTCCCAACGCTGGAATTGATTGAATGAAGAATTATCGTTTCTTGCCAGCGGGCGGAAAAGGCGCTGGGGGAGGGAGAGCGCCGCTATCAGGGCGTAGCCCTGAGGTGTAGAGGATTTCTTCCTCCTTGCTTGGATTACTTTTCACCTCTGCAATATCTCGGCTCCTCTGTTCAGTGGAGCAGGCACGTGATGTTGCTGCGGATGTATGCCACAGGTCCGCACATCTTATGAATATCTAAGCCGTCGCATTTTGACGTCTCCCTGTCAGAAAGTTTTCCACCTTCGGTTGAATTTTCTTTCTTTGCCCCAAAGCAACAAGTATCTCAAGTCGGGTTGGCAACAAAATTCGACCTCCAACACCTTATCGAAGCGCTTGGAGTTCGTCCCGTGCCAAGCAGGGGCAGTTTGTGTTTGCCGACATCAATGTCAGCATGTGGGCACGGCGCCTCCCGGTGCCCTTTCACATTATAGACACATCTGACGATCTGCCCTGCCAGCGTGAAAAGGGCCGTGCTGACAATTCAACGGCGCAAACCAAGTCGATACCTTTTGTGTTTCAACCTCCGACTAATTGAAATTCCCTTATCCGATAATGAACGGGAAATGTCAGTGGGGTCCGAAAGATATGAAGCTGGCATTTAGTCTGCAACAAGGACGGGAAGCAGCGGCCCAAAGATGAGCCAAATGAAACCCGCTCGTAGCGCCAGAGCGCGGTTGTTGTTGGGGAAGACGAGCGCGGTAACGGAAACATGTTGCGAGGCAAGTAACGAGCTGACGCACAAATGGAGGGAAATGGCGAGTTTTACTTCAGGCGCGGGGAACAAATCACCCGCAGCCAATCGAGCCGAGGGAGCCGGCGGCCTGCAGTTTACGGCCTATTTATCTGTATGCGCGGCAGTTATGATGCACACTCATGCGGCACCCACGCATAAAACCATTTCCACGTCAATGCTCCCATGGCGATCTTTGAGATCGGCACCCGCGATAAGTTTTGCGCTCGTTATTGCGCCACACTAATTATTGAGAATTATCTCGAGTGAGCTAATGATATGAATGTGAGATGAAATCTGAATATGTCCCACACATCCTCTCCCAGTCCTCATCTAGAAGGTGCAGACACCAGTAACGACGAGGCCGACTCGGCGTGGAACATTCAGTTGCAAAAGCTGACGGCGAGGACGGGCCGTGACCACTCACGTGACCTTTTCGGCTAGCCGAAGCCCGGACGTGCCGCTCGCTGCGTTTTGATCATCTGTGTGCCTTCGCGTCAGGCAGGTGTGCGGAGTCCTCGAGCGAGATAAGACCCTGCTCGTTTTTCATCTTCGCCACAACATCATTTCCCCCCCAAAAAATTTCAACTGCCGCACCGCGTGACTGCCAGCATCTGCGTGTCGTTAGCCGGAGCCACACTCGTTTCCTTACGACTTCAACCACACCTTCCTGTTTTCCGATGGCTACCCACACGCGTTTCTAGCAGCAAGACCTTGAGCACTTATCATTTATTGCAGTTTTGCGGCTCGGATCGCACATGTTGCGGGGCAAAAGCGAAGTAATATCAGCAAAACACAGTCGGCGTGTTTTGTTTTGGTTATGCAACGCTCGTGCGAAATGGAGGGCAAAACAAGCGCGCGAGCGAGCTAGCACAACCCCACTTGTGCGTAAAGGCCTGAGGGTGATGTGTGTAAATTCTATTTCGGATTTTAAGAGGTGGGCTAGCTGTATTTACATGCTTTCGCCCACCTCTGCAGCCTCTGGCTTTGGGATCCGGCTCTGACACACGCTGGCAGGTCATTCCTGCTGCTGCGCCCTGCGTCTCTTGAATACATAAAGCTGAGCTGAAACCACCGCCAGCCACTTTTGGTACGCGGCCACAAACCCTCATAATCGAATGCAAGCGCACAAACCGTCATTACCTCTGTGCTGTAATCCTGCAGCAACGGCGGGCCTGCGCGAGCGAGCTAACGCGGGAGTAATCGGCGCTAGGCTTCCGTATTTAACATTATATAAATATATAAACGTCACACTCTGTCTGTCGCCGCCCAGCAACATGCACATTGGACTCTCCTGACAAAAAGGCCCCCTGCCGTCAACCGCCCCTCCCCGCTGCTGCCCCTTTACATGCTTCCTTTTAGTGGCGCAGCGGAGCAGGATTCGATAAATAAAGATGTCGCTTTCAAGGGATTGTTGAAGGGAGGAATAAGGTAGAAAGCAGGAGAGGGTGAGGAGGAAGAAGGACAAGTAAAGCACTTTCGTGCCAGCGTGGGTCGAAGCGAGGCTGTTAAAATTGACAACGCAGCCACCCGTCATTTCAAACTCAAAAGTAGCACGTCCCTCTCCGTCGTGCCTCAGATTGCGTGAGTTAACCACGAGCGCGTCAGTTCAGTCAAGGCTGAAAACACAAATCCAAAACAAACCAGGGTGTCTCAGATGCGGCTCATTTGCATATCGTTTTACAAACACCCTCTGCCCCAAAAAATTGCGAATCGCTTAAAAGACATGAAAGTTTAAATTGGAGCGCATTGAAGACATGACTACAAAGCATCTGTCATATTTTCTGATCCTTTTTTTTGTCCCGACACTGAATAAAATGACATCTGAGGGCTGCACATAGATCCAGCACTTCAGTCTGGCTCAGAATCGGCGGCCCACTGCGACACTTTTCAGTTACTTTCATCCGATTTTATTAATTCATTCATGTTCAACCCCATTTCTAACCTGACCTGGTAACTACATAAATCAGGGATGTTTTGGCAGCACAGCCCTGGATGCAGTGAAAATATCTCACTCTGCCGAGAGAGACAGAGAGAGAGAGAGAGAGAGAGAGAGAGAGAGAGAGAGAGAGAGAGAGAGTTGATGAAAAGAAAAATATATTGTGTGCATCCTGGAAATGACAATTGAGGCTTCAATTTTAAGTTTTTAGATTAGATTTGGAGGGTATACACACACATTTTCATTTACACACACACACACACACACACGTATAAACACACACACATCTAAATGTAAATGCATATATACACATATACACTAAGATATAGTATATACACTTATAGTATAAACACAATTAGTAATATCTGAATGCGAGACCACGGAAATCAGACATAGATAGATAGATAGATAGATAGATAGATAGATAGATAGATAGATAGATAGATAGATAGATAGATAGATAGATAGATAGATAGATAGAGTGTATGGCTGCACCCTGAGCGTGTAGATGAAAGGAGAGATAGTGTCTCCACAGCACTTGATTTCATTCGAAAGCTGGATTTCTGAAGTGCTCACAAAGTGGGTCTACACTGCACTCGCCTTGAGAAACTACAATAGAGTACAAGATTAAAAAAAGGATTTTGTTTATTTTGTGGTCCTCCAATCCCCAGTCCATATGTTCTACTAGAAATCACTTTGCATTGTTTGCGTAGACTTGACGAGGCAAAATAATGGGATTGCGAAAATAGGATTAACTGCAGAAATAGATGGATGGATGGATGGAAGCCTATTTGGCTTTCAGCGTCTTGCTCAAGAAGGACGCTTCCTCAAGGAGAAACCTGGAGCTGGACGAGAGGGCACCGTTGGCAGCCCTCTTAATGAGAACCTTGTGTCATTGTAATACCAACCTAGATATTTACAGTATGTGGTGTTGTTGTTATCGTACACACGGACCAACCATGAGGCAGTGCGTCACATTTGTATCTGAGTATATTATTTCCCAAACAATGACGTATTTCTGGTAGTAGCGCGGTAGTGCAAACAATCCGGCGAGCAGCACGACAACATCATCTTTGGTGATGCCTCTGCTGAATGGGTCTTACCAATGTACTGGTTCCACTCTGGATCCAGGTCAGCTTGGTTGGCGAGGCATCCCTTCATGACGTTGAGGCAGTAGTTCTTGCAGGGCTTCACCGAGGGCATGGCCTGGCAGTAAGGGCAGTACAGCATCTTGGTCAGCGCCCGGATACACGGCGGGGTGCTGCTAACCTGTACAGGGGCACACACTTAATATCACACATCGCAAACTAATGGGCAACAATAGTCAGCAAAGAATGTCTGCTCGATGATATTTTCTGGGTGTGAAAAGACACTTAGACCTTCAACTCTATTGAGCAGAGAGGAATCTAAATTTCAGTCCGACTTAGATATCTCTGAAGTGAGCGAAATGCGTCAGAGTGGCACTCGGGAGATTTCATTCGCTGAATATAATGGATGCCTAGAGAAGCAGACAAATAGCTCCCATCCACCAATTGCGTTCTCCTCACAGTCCTTCTGAGAACCCATAAGACAAAAACTCGTGGGGGTAAATTGCACCGTTGGCACTGGAGTATCTTACACGCCGGAGAGTATCCCGAGTTCAGCGATGTATAATGGACAAAGGGGAGGAGCGGCGCTTGGCTCTCCGTACGCAGGGTGGCCGTGAGGAGCTCCTCGTAAAGAGAAGCTACTAATTAATGACAGCCATAAATACAATGCCATTCATATCGGAGCGTGTTGGGTCAGAGGAGTGCATGTCTGAATACAACGTGCTCCTAAAGCAAAGCCCACTCG
Source organism: Carapus acus (assembly GCA_900312935.1). Classification (NCBI taxonomy): domain Eukaryota; kingdom Metazoa; phylum Chordata; class Actinopteri; order Ophidiiformes; family Carapidae; genus Carapus; species Carapus acus. The sequence continues at coordinate 16,917 of OMPJ01007829.1, read as the reverse complement.
CTCTGCAAATTACTCGACAAGGTTTGGAGTGGCCTCGTGTTGGATGAAGGGTGCAGGATTATAGTTGCGGCTGGTTAGTTTTGCATGTACTGCGTGTGCATACATATTATGTGTTTTTTGTGCAGTGGAGCTTTATAGCAGTGGTCCCCAACCTTCATTGCGCCACAAACTGGTTTCATATCACGGACCAGCCAAGTGTTGTGAATAGTTAGCCGAAGTGACGTAGGCAGTTGCTGTTGCCGTGGTTCCCCTGGTAACGGCGCAAGATGTGTGTGATTCTCCCGCTGAAAAGTGTCGCAGCACGGCAGAATTTGCCGTCAAAGGTGCTTGTTCTGACCGAAAATGATCCTTGTTATTGCCGGTACAGTTGTGGAGAGTTTGGAGGGAAACAAAGTGCTGGCTCGCAGGCTAAAGAAACCGTACCGAGGTTCAGGACCAGGGGCAGATATGAATTAACATACGTGAGCGAGGCAAGCACATGACGTACGTCAATGGCGAGGTGTGGACAGATGTGATGAGAAAAATCCAAAATAAAACAAATTGTGTTGTATTTAAGCACAAATTGCTGCTGCCTAGTTTGTAGTTAGTTGAGGTGAGGTGAAGTTGGAATAGATCTTTGTTTAAATGGCACACAAGAGAGCAAAGCTGCTTGAATATTTGCCAAAGGTTCTAGAAGGTTAATGAGATTTGGGATTAATCAAATAAAAGAAAATGAATAAAATTCAAAACATGACCATGAAAGTATTCCACAACTCGAGCATGATTGTGGAAATCTTTCCTAGCAAGGCCAAGGCAAGAAGCATATAATATCTCATCATATCTGTGCTTTTCACCAATTAAAAAATATGAGTGATTCATAATACAAATCTATATTTGCATTTTCTTTAAAAACTGTTCACAAATCGGAATAACCTCATATTTTTCCACACAGTTTGCGCTACCTTCGGATTTCCTCTGTAGTTGTGGGTCAAAATATTGCTCTTGTAGCACTGTGACTGGCAGCTCATGCTGTGTTCTTTTTAAGTTTGTATTTCGGTCTTAACAGTTGGAAAAGTTAGCGAGTTATGCGCCGGTTTAAAGGGAGTTAAATTATTTATTGAGTGAATTGTCTTCTTGTGCTTTGTGTCCCAATTGAATCACACTGATTCACTGGCTACAGCTGACAGAAATTCGGAATGGATGACTATGAAAACAGACTCCAAATCCTGACCAAAGTCTATATGTTCACCTACTGATGGTCTACTGAAAACAAATATGGAGGACAAAATGTGTTTATTACTCTATGGAAACATTATTTACTACGCTCTCGCAACTGCAGGAAATATAGAAGTAATAAGTCCACACCAAAAGTGTAATGATTTGTTCTCCTGCCCCTGTAGCACCATCAAAGTCAGCTTCAAGTCTTTCAGGCCAATCCGTCAAAAAGTGAAATGGATAAAGACACATGTCCACACGTAACTTGATCCATAACAACGTCTGCTGCATCACTGTGTTTCAACTATCTCATGCCGTAGTTAAACCCGCGTCTGCATTGCAGAGAATTCACTCCCAGCGGCAAAAATAGACGGAATGACGTCAAATATTCAGAGATGCCTGGTATCAAAATGATGATTGAGAGAAGCAAGTTCTGCGCCGCATCCAAGGCCGAACGTATGGAAAAAGGAGCCGAGGAGAGTGGGAGGGAGTCATGGAGGCTACTTCAGCTCAGCTGGAGGTTTTGCCCTGAGTGGCACCTGACTGTGTTAATGTTTGATGTGGCTGAACTCTCTCTCCCCTCCCGTCTCGGCATCCACCTGTAAGGTCCATCAATAGACGAGTGAAGGCATTATCTCCTCGTACACACTCTGGCATAGAAGATGGATCAAATAAAGCGGCTCTGACAGACACACAAGCCTCACACACCCGGCCGCAGACCGCCGGCTCCACTTATCATGCACTATCCTGACACTGATTATTTATAAAATGCCTCTGCAGGCATCAAGCCCAACCTGCCACAGGAGTGTTAGCGGGGAGGAGAGGAATCTGTCTCTCTGAGTGCTATGACCAGAAAGTCATCATCATCTTCATCATCATCATGGTCGTTATCATGTAATCTGAAGAGTTTGCCTCAAGATCTCCTTTTTCTCACAGTAGGAGCAGGCATAAGCTATAAAGACTGTGAAATTAAAGGTGTCAGTGTCAGTGAGTATTTCATAAATAAGCATTCAAGTGCAGCAAATAGATGAATGGATAAAAGACTATTCATCTATGAGCAAGGAGTTTCTAAACTACTGTATGCACCAGTTTTGTTTTTATTTACACTCATAACCTGATATTGACACGGTCTGGCTGTCTGATCCAAAGCAAATGAGGCTTTATGTGCAGATTTCTATTTTATGTCTCTGTAACATTAACAAAACAAACAAGTAAAACAAGAAAACATTTGCGCCGGCGTCCAATGTAAATGGATCCGTATCGTTGCAGCAATAAGCGCGGATGTCACAGCTCGGGAGCCTCTGGCAGGGTGTCTTATTCCATTATGTTTACACCTAACACACCCCGCCGCCAATGAGTTTAGACCCCGGGGGGTGGGGGTGGGGGGGTCAAAAAGCTAAAGTCCCAGACACATGACCTCAGTCTGGGGTCCGTCTGAAATGTCAGAGGTGAAGCGGGGACATGCTGGCTCGCACGGATTCCGCCGTGTCATTTAGCGAAGAGGCACTAACAACAACACATCCTGCTTGTAAACTAGCCACATCGCCGTCGCTGCCACCCAGACTCGGGCGCATAGCAGGGATTTCCGTGGTCTCGCATTCGGTTTGGGTTTCCGCACAACACGCAGCGGAGCGCCTTTGCCTCACTGTCGTGCACGCAGAGTGACGACCACGTTGTTTAAAAGAATGATTCCCATAACCTCCTGAGACCACTTAGGACTTTTGGGTGAACAAAACATTACTACAATTAAAAAAGAAGTCAAAACATGTCAAAACATTTTTTCCTATGTATTTTTTTTTATTATTTACAGTATGTCCTAACCCTAAACCTTACCCCAAATATGAACATATAAACACATTTAGAGTGGTACATTTACCACTGAACTCTAACCACCTTTGGGGTTTTACATTTACAACTGAACTCTTTTGAACCTTAGTTTTGGGGCAAGGAGAAAGAGCTGCTACTCTCTCTCAGGAACCTTAGCCCTAACCCTAAACCTAACCCGAACCAGGAGGAAAATTCTGTCAAGACTCCACCCCCACACATATCACATAATTGAAAAGCCCTCTGTAAGGACCAACAGGAATCAACACAACTGCATGTATGGCTTCAGAGATAAGGTCCGAAAACATACGTCCTCTACAAAGGACAAAAATGAATAGCTGGGTCTCGGGAGGTTTTAAAGGTGCTTTACGCGTCGTTCCTGAAAGACACTCTTGTCAGACCGCCCGAGCTATAATAAGTGCCACACCGGCCCTGAACTTTGCCCCATATGCATTGTATTTCAGGCCGCGTGGGGAAATTCGCATCACGTCGTTCAAAAGCAACGTGCCGGCAATATTCCGCAAAGCAAATACGGGAAAACATGGAAAACACGACGCCGGCCCTTTGATGTACGCGACGAAGCAGCTCCGCTCAAGCTTTATTTGCTATCTGCGATCGTTGAGCGCGCCCATATATATATTTGATAGGCTTCTGTTTACATTCCACACTCCGGGCTTATACATATTTATGACGTAATTGATATAGCTGGCAGATAAGGACGGGCTGCAGTGGGGAGGGATTTGCTGGTTTATCGGTGCTTACATGTAGAAACAGTCCCCATGTTGTTGCAGAGGTTGTTTCGAATGTGAACCTTCCCCTCTTCGCCTTTTCCCTTTAATCTTACTTTCGACGCGATCGACGCTCCCGGGACAATATTACATACCGCTACCGCATTAACTTTTCATCACATCAAACGGCATACAGGGGCTACAACGTGATTAATGGCTGCAGCCAACGTTGGGTGATCGAGAGACAAACGATGGTTCGTTTTTCTTTTTTTTTTCTTTCCTCTCTCTCTCTTTTGCTTTCGTCAGGCGTCCCGCATCATCATTCATCATCGGCGAGAGGACGTCAGATGGCAAAGCACATTGCGGGAATATTTACAACACTTGAAAGTCCTTGAAGCTTTCGGCATTAAAAAGTAAACACCTTTGGGTCGCTGGATGCTCTTCGCTTCTGTGTATAAAATTACAGAGGTGCGGAGCTTTGATGCTTTTCAGCAACCCACATCATTCAGTTGCGCTCCGTCAGCTCAGAGCTGTCGTGTTTAATATATTTTCAAAAATTCCGATCTTTTTATTTTGAGCCCCTTTATTAAACAGTGTCGGGCGAATGCTTTTACTGCATTTGAGCCTTACTTCAACGCTTCTCTTTGGGGAGCCGGGGAACGGGCTAGCAAGCTTGTGGAGAGCCATCGTCTCGGAACCACAAGTTTGCCACAAGGTTCGTTGAATGAGTCAACATCCCTAACGTGGCAAGTGAGATTCTGATGAAAAGTAAAGACCTTTACCTTGGAAACTCTTTGAGCCACTTCCCGGCCGACAGACAGCCCCTGGACAAATGTGCGTGCTGCGATGAACGCCCGGGTAACCTGAGCCTTGAGCTTTCTGGGCACGTCTCCAAAGGGCTTCAGCTGGTCGGTGTACTTACTGATACACTCCAGATAGTCCTCGGTGATGACATACTGAGAATTGAGCAGCGTGAACATGCGCTCCAGCAGGCGGGACCAAAAGTCATTAAGCATTTCCTCCAGGTTAACGTTGCCCCCCGTGTAGTAGCGCTTCAGCTCGGCAAACAGGTTCTCAAAGACCTCTGAGTTCTGCATGTAGGGCTTGCCGTATGTCTTCACAAACATCTCGTTCAGGGACCGCTCAGTGTTCTCCAGCAGCTCCAGGAAAAACTCTAGGTTGAGAAACAAAAAGCAAACAGTCACTCTTCAGCAATTGCGCTGTAAACAGATTAAGCTACACTTACTGCAAGCAATAACAGGCGATATGCTGTGTCTAAGAGTAAAAATGTAATGAGAAACATGTAGGATCTGTTGATACACTGCGAACACACAGCCTGAGCATGTTTTTGGTGGTAAAAAAAGGCAGAAAACAGCTAAAACATTGGAAACTCTGATGCTGACCCCTTTTTGAACACAGAGCAAATTGTCTCTGGCACTGCTCTTTCAAATTGCAACGTGAGCCCCTCCCCCATGACACATCTCAGAAAAAGAAATTTATTTCTGTTGGTGGTGCAGTGGGTCTCAATTTGTCCACCACCTTTATTTTGTTTGATTGAACGGGAAAGGCTGCAAATTGCAGACTTATTTCCGATATAGATCTTCTTATTGCAGGATTGGTCCACTTATCAGACGGCCAACAGGAAATTTTCTTGTCCCGCAGATGAAGCACCAGCTAATGCCACGCACATCACCTCTGACAGTCTCTTCTGGCGGATAGCACCTGTTTCCTGATAGCCATGATTCACCAGAAAATGGAATTGAATGATAACATGTCCCACCATCTGCTATCCACGTGCGGAATTCTTTCACTCAGGAACCGAGATTAAATTTAAATAAGTCTCATAGTCTGCATGGGTAATAGGAAGGAGCGAGAGTTCAAGATATTCAGAGGTGGCGTAGCGCCAGGTAATGAGACGTTCGAATGTCCAACTCTCCTGCACAGTTCCCATTTTCCACAAGCCGGTGTGGACATTCATAATAACGTAGCAACCGCTAACCCAGGCTCCGCATCTGACACTGAATAGTCATGTCACACGCTTCAAACCGCGCTGGGATATTCACTCGCTGCTCCTCTTGGCTGTGCACATGACAGTGGCTCACGCTGGCTGCCCAAAAAAAACATAATGGGATTGAAGTGGTCATTAGCGCTCAGTGCCGAGCAGGAGGATTTATAAATTATAGCTGGAGAAACAAAAAGGGTCATCTCGAGTCTCGGGGTGCTGCGCCTGAAATATGTCAGAGCGGCGGGCGCCTTCCTGCTGCATGTCAGGAGAGGAAAAATATGTGGAGAATGGGAGAGAAGGTGTGATGGTCTTCTTCTTCCTCTTCCTCTTCTTCCTCCTTCCACTGGTCACTTCAGGGGTCACCACAGAGGATTGGACGTCTCTCTCTAATGTTCCCTTTGCATCCTCAACTGGTATTACTCAGCTGGTATCTTCATGTCTTTCCTCGCTATCGATCCTATTTACTGTCCTCTTTGGCATCCAACCCTAGCCCTAACCCTTTCGCTAACCCTAACCTTTTCCTCAATCCCAACCCTACCCCCTCCAAGACAAACTGGATAAGCTTTGCAAACTTCGACTTAACTGTCTGATTAAGGGAGAATACACATGAAGCGGGGCTACAGGAATTTCCAGATATGAATATCTGCTTAGCGGCATGAGACTAGCGGCAGACAGTTGATTAACACATCCATATGTCCTAAGTCAGTTTCCTCCACCCTGTCCTCACTTCCCACAAGCACCTCCCGAGAATTCATTTCAGAGGGTGCAAAATGTTTAGACATTTGCCAAAGATGTGCGAACCCTAATGCTGGTGCTAATTCCAGTTTGGCAGATCGTCAGCCTGACCACAAACATTGTCCCTCACTTTGTTGATTAGATTCGGCTTGTGTCTGGCAGCACGGCGTCCTCTTGAATGACCGGCGCTGTGGTTGTTGACCAAGTCTTGAGCGCGGAATCTGTTTCTCGCAGATGAGCGGCTAAGCTAACGCATTCATGTTTTGCCAGCACAGCTGTGCAGACAAAAAATAGGATGCCCCGACAACTCTCCACAGCACAGGCAACAAACAAACGGACACAAAAAAGTTGACTTCTGTGCCCTTTGGCCTCTCCATTGCTGATGCAGCCGACTGGCTGATATTTTAGACACTGGATGATGAATCTGCAGAAGGAAGCTGAAGGAGTCATTCGCGTCTTGCACATTTTGTCCTAGAAGGTCTACTTGTTTTCCTCTGAAATAAGTTTAGGCCCCCAGGAAAATATTGGACTCAGACGGACAAAACTTTTAAATTCCTGAGGGACATTCAGTCAGAAACGACCTGCTTATAATTCACAATGTAAATTGGGCTTTGTCAGGTTTTATCATAACTAATTATCCTTTGTGCCCGACGTCCTTTGACTGTTTTTCCATTAACAACTTCACACGTGCCTATAATAAGCGGCCGGTGGCAGCGTGGCGAAATCTGCTTCACTCTCGTGTGTTTGTAATTGCTGCCCACTCGTCTGAGGGCAAATAATGTCTGAAACAAAGTCTCTTTGTCACACACACATTGTGAAATAACTGAAGGTGGCAGCAACTTGTCATTACTCTAATGTACATCACTTCTTGTATATCACTTCTTTTCCGTACTGCTAAAAGCGGACTTGGATATTTCAGCCTCATTCACCCTGATAATCAATGATACTTAAACATTTCAAAGAAGAAAGCAATGGGAATTTGCGATACTGCAGTCTGACGCCAAAGTTCGAGCTTGGCAAAAACAGCGTGTTTCTCCATACTTTCTCTCTGTGGTGACTCAAAGTAAACAGGGAGCTTTAATTTAATTATGAGGCTGTTCAAGCATAATTCTCCCCTCATCAATCCAATTGCGGGTCGTAGTTTGCCAATCAATGTGGGCCCCTAATTAGTGAAAAACTATGAAAAATTGTGCGTTGTTCATTTATTTACCCATTGCAGCAGATGCAATATTAATTGACTGATAAAGATAATCAAGGCCAACTTTGTGGTCACTAAACGTGGGGTTATTTTCACAGTGTTTTCACTGTGATTAGCACAGATAATTAACACCGTCTCCCCGGTATACCTTGGCTCCTACGATATTGCGTTAAAAATGTGTCTTAATATAATTAGTGAGAAACCAACGAGCGCTTGCATACTTCACTATGTCGCACTCAGGGAACTGCCAGTTACTCGGAAACCTCATGTAAGAGCTTAATTAAAGGGCCTGACCGAATGCGCGGCTGCGGGCCCCTGCTAGCGTACGATAATGATGCAAAGCTGTTACTCCAAACTTTCAGACCACATTCCATTTGGCTGATAATGCTCACTTGGGCAGCCATTGCTTACAGCGATGTGCAGAGGTGACACAAAGCCTATTTTTTTTTTTTTCCTTGTCTTTTTTCACAGTGACAGAGCCACGGCGCATCTATGTTCGTGGGAAACACAGAGCTCGACTGATGGTCACTGTCACAGATGTTCTTGTTTTCCATTCAAGCGATTCTGGGACAAAGCTCTGTTGTTTCAGATCTCTGAGCAACAATGATGCTGTTTTCCTTTCGCAGACAACGGCGCTCACATCGTTTTCGACTTGAACTGCGGAGCTCCGTTAGCCCGGCGCTATGACGCTGACTGTGCAGTAGGAGCAACGAGCGACTAAAGTGGCCTGCAGAGTTAATTGCGACAAATGTCCTCATTTGCCGGAATACAAGATACTATAAAATGTTTTGCAACACTTCTCCACCCCCGACATTACCGCAGCAAACAGCCATGGCGGTGGTACTCAAACTGCGCGTGGGAGAGATGACAGCGGAAATTGCTGGAGCTAATCAAAACATCAAAACAAAGGATATGCCACCGTGTGAAATCAGTCATTCACTGGCAAATGTAATGTGTCTCAGCCGAGTTATCCATACATATTGCAGACGTAATTGTATAATTCTCAGCTTTTCACCTTTTTTTTTACAGTTAATGTGGTGTTGGTGATATCGTCTCGCGCCTATTTCACACTCGGATTGCTGCGGTATAGTTGAGGTAGGGTCTCTCCCGCCCTCCTCCCTTCTTTATGCTAATCCCGTCTCTGTGCAACGCTCCTTATTTTGCCTGCCTTCGGCGCAGTACGCGGAAGCCGCCAGGGCCCCCTGTGCGTCTTCATGCTTGTAGCTGTGCTATGCGTACTAGCGCTCCTCACTCAGCATGTGTACGCTATCCTAGCTGAGGTTGTACGTCCGATTCCTACACTTTTACACCTTGTAAAGGTTTTCAAGAAGTAAAGGAGTGCCCTAGTCGTAGCTAGGTGCTGATCAATCATGTGCCTACCTACCTATCTATCTATCTACCTAGCAACCAGAGGGCTGCCGGTCCAATTCCAGGATACCCTCCATCGAGCGATCATGGAAGGGTCCTTTGAGCCAAACACTGATCTCGTAATTGCATTGCACAGAGGACATCTCCGAAAATGAGCCAAAACCCAATTACAAGTGATCGCTTGAAACTTAATTTTGGTCACAAGCTGCCTCGTGCTGTGAATATGTTCTGACTCAAGTGTATTTTCAGTTGGTTCGAATGGGGTCACGGAGCAGTATGAGATGTTTGACAATCAACAGGCCACATAATTGCTGCAGCATGCAGGCAAAATTGCAGTTCATTTTTCCAGCCCCCCCATTAGTCATACCCCAGGCCTCCGACATAACCCTGACCGACGATAACATGCCACACGCAACCATTTCTGGGGTAAATTCAGAGCGGCAGTGGCACATCAGATGACTTTGAGTGCATGTTTTTAAATCTAGGGCACACGCCGCGTCAAACATACAAAAAAAAAAAAAAAGCACATGCAAAACAGAAAGTGTCGTTGACGCAGCCGAGTGGTAAATGCATTCAAGCCTGCAGTCATGTGGCGTTCAGCTAAAACAGATTCATAAAACATGTCAGAGGAACTTCCGGCAGCGCCAACTCGGGTAAACAAGGGCTTCGCAAAAGGTGCGGAGGGGGAAACAGGTAGAAAACGGTAAGTTCTGGGATTGTCAGGTTCAAACTGACATCAAAATGGCCGCCAGGCTCCGTGGCTGTTATGGAACTGCATCACTTTATAGCAACTCAGCCTTAAGTTTCATGCTTCAGCATGAGATCTGCAAATTCTTTGTCACCAGGTGTCCAATTCAGCATGTCAATCATAAGTTGGGTCATCGATTGGTGTGACGGGGTGGAGGTGGCGAGGGGGCAGGCAGGGGGTGCTGTCTGCACACACCCACTCTGAAAGCCTGCGCCACTGCCGAGAACATGACAGGCGCGACCTTTTACTCGGTGGTTGCTGTGCGATAATTCCTCCGGGTGGCCGTTGTGAGTCACACAGTGGCAGTTAAAAGCAGAAGCACGTTGTATAACGTCCGTCACAGCTGGTAAATTGGAGATGAAAACCGTGGCGACGGTAACCGCAACGCAAAGAACATACGGGCCGGCTCCTCCGAGGCAGCGGTGATGCAAACCTGTCAGGAGCGTCGGGTGATATTTAGGAGCGTTTGATCGTGCAGGTGGCAGCCATGTTTTTTAACAGAGCGGTCGATTCTGGCCTGGTAATGACAGAGAGATTGAAATGAAGGCCAAAGTGTGCGAGATGGAGAGCGACTCAGGTGTGTGAGCAACACCTTACGGCGGTGCGCATCGATTTCAGGCTCCACCCACGGTGATCATGAGGTGTCCTTGAGCAAGGCGGTGGAACTGGGTGCAGCACACTGCTCAGAGCGGCAATAAATAAGGCAGCATTGAATAAAATATGTGGAAATCAATGCTCAATTTCATAGTCCGGTGGAATTTGACTATTTTTAGAACAGGCACGTGTGATTTGGGAGCGGCTTCTGACTGCGGTTGCGAAAGGCCACGTTTGCCCCACAGCTAATTTCTCTACGTCTGCAAGGAAAGCTGAGCTTTCCCTAAAAATTAACCCTACCCCTAAGCCCTAACCCTTAAACAGTGCTATTGTGCTGACGACTCATTGATTTCAAATGCGTTTGAATTCATACATGTCGAAGATGTGTTCAGAATGAGCAACCTATCACAACAAGGGGTCTTATCTGGTCCAAATTGGGTATTTGGGGATCCGTCTATTTTTGACCGCACAAATAAAAGGCAAGGGAACACGTGGGTCCAACACGTGGGTGTGTGTGCGAGGTTGAGTTTCCTGGGCAAAGATGAGGGTTGCAATCCACGCGGGAGCTCCAGTCCAAATGGCCAAACTTGATGGCACAGTCAAAAACACCAGGTCCTCTTTAGACCGCCTCAGTGATGCGACTCCCTCCTTTGGCCGGCTGGAGCTGCCGTTTAGAGGACACGTTGAGAGCGGTGAATCACCCAACAAGGGGAATTATAGGGAGTTCACAGGAACATCTAAATATGACTCCGTCCTGGCCACACCATTCCAGTCATCAACTGTGATTTCCGGGATGTCTCATTCTATCCAAAACCGCTTGATCTCTGCTCCTGTAGCCACTGTTCTCTGATGAGATCAGAGATGATATTCGGGCTTTTTCCCTTTTGGATGGCAGGTGGATGAAACAAGTGATATTGCCCTGCCCTACGTTCCGCCTTTGTCCGCTTTGTTGACAGTGCAGGTAAATTTCAGGGGTGATTTATTGCGTTTCTGCGGGGCGAGATGCTTGGCTTGTTTTTGAGGTATGAAATGAAAACATGCAGGGCTACAATTTCAGGCCTTAACTGGTGGTGCAGACATAAGATGGGGCTGGTGTCATGGCCGCTGGCCTCAAAAGTCAGCGGGCCAAAGTGAGGCTTGTGTGCCGGTGCGATGCTCAGACTCCATCTGGTGCATCGCGCTAAATGCTTGTGTGAGCGCAGAATATTTTTTAGCATCACTCTCTGGGTTTGCTCCATTTTTTTCTAAAAATCTACAAAGAGGACAGCTCGAGTGAGCAGGCGGCTCAAGGTTGCCCAGAAACGCTGCAGCACGATGGCGTTTCGCGTCTCGCACAGTGGCAAACTCAGCGATGATGCCTCCTGCAGACTTTGGACAACATCGATGCAGATAGGAAAATGGATGATGAAGCTCTGGGTTGTGCAAAAGGTTTTGTAATCAAAATGGAGGATTTTGAGTGTGTGCTCATGTTGTATATCAGTGACGCGCAGTCAGGGGAGGTAGGAGAGGACGTGCCTCACCTGTCATCATGTAAAGAAGAAATGTAAAATAAAAGAAATTGATCAAATGGTTACATCTATTCAGCGATTTGCACTTTTAAGTTATTTCTTAAAAGATCCCCAATTGAAAGGCAAATAAGCGACTCTTCAGGGTTCATGCAGTATGTTTGTGAATCTGATTGTGATGACTCCATGTCACTGTCGTCAACAAATGAACAAATCCTCTTCAAGACTGCTGCGGTCTTTGATATGGTCCAGCAGAGGGACATGGACGTTGAGTCTCCACTTGCCTTTGTAACACAGAGGAGGTCAGAGGGGCTCGCCGAGCGCTTACTGCCAAAGCGGCTGGACTTACAAGCGACCCACGAGTTGAGCCCGGAAGAAAAGCGCTGTCTATCTCAATTCCAGGATCCCCACGAGCGGTACAGAAAACCTGCCCGTGGCCGTCCTTGATAATCTTGTGGGGGAGATTCCTCTGTGTTCTTCAAATTTGGAAAGTTCGGACTTCTAAGAATGCATTAGTCAAGGAGAGTCTTTCCAGTGGAGGAAGTCCAGAGAGCCCTGAAAGGTTACGGCCCACACCTTGATTGAGGGAGACTGAGAGCTGAATTTCCAGTCCTATGATCAAATCACCCCTCCCTGAGCTGCCACCTTAACGTGGTGGAGGGGTTTGAGTACCCGAATGATCTTGAGAGCTATGTTGTCAGGGGCCCCTGTAGGGGCCCCCGGTAGGGTCTCCCAAGGCAAACAGGTCTTAAGTGACGGGTCAGACGAAGAGCAGCTCAACGACCTCCTATGAAGAAACAAG
>OMPJ01007798.1:5700-28028 GCA_900312935.1 Carapus acus | reverse complement strand
CCTGACAGCACGGGCCCCGCCGTGACCTCATCGTCCTGACGCTTTGCCCGTCGCCACGGCAACTGGGCTTTAGCCGTCAACACAAACATTTGCATCAAAAATTCAGCAAATAAGGAGAGAACCCAGCAAGAGATGTGTGTGTCTGTTTGCGCATGTGTGTTACATTTGCGGCTGTTCTGGCTTTGCCGTCTTTATTTAGATGTCACACGTCACTAATAAGCAGCTGAGCGCTCGTCTGCTTTTTTCCTCTGCAGGTTTAAGGGGATTTTTAAGGGGTTGTGGGATCCACTTAAGGGCCTCCAAACATCTCAGGAATGTTCAGAAAACAAATAAAAGGCAAAAACAGAGACAAACAGCAGCAGTCACGCCACTCAGGCAGCCAGGCCACAGCATGCGTAATAATAGCTATCATCTTCATCTTCATCACCATCATTATTATTATTGCAATCATTATTTTTGATGTTTGTATTGGACGACTTGGCGGCAGGTGATGCAGCGCTGCATGTTTGACACTAAGACGTATTGAAAGCAGTTTGTTACCGTTATTTATCTCACTTAAAAACGGGAGAAAATGTATAATTTGCCAAAAATGTCGCCCCCTAGCGATCAAAAGTGTCACCTCTGATACATTTGACGCTCAAACTGCAAAATCCGGACGGAGAATCATCTGGAGCATTCGGGACTTTTCCATGACGCTAAACTGGGTCAATGGACGCTCATGTTCCGACCCAGAGAGGCGCCCCGCCGAGAGTGTGTGTGCGTGTGTGTAGGGGGGCGGGGGCGTCCGGGGCTTCCAGCTGTTTGGGGTCGGACGCGGCGCTGTGACGTCAGCGGAGACGCGTGTGGTACGTGCCGCAGCGAGGAGAACGTGCAGACACACACGCGCGCACGCACACACACACGAGCTTGCAGTATTTTGGGGCACAATCCCACAGATTGGAGAGTGTGTGCGTCTGTTGGAGCTGAACTTTGATTCTATGACTTTCTGCCAAGTGGCAGTTTCAGAATTGAGCAGCTGCACTTTCACACTAATGCCACTGATACACTTAAAGCTGCACCGTGTGTGTTTCTGATTGTGGTTTTGTGTTATGAGACATTTTGTTGCTGATCAGGTCTGTTTCCGTCACAAACATAAAGTTAATGACGCACAACAGGCTGGAACATCTCAGGGAAATGTGCCGGAATTCTTCAGGACAAAGGAAAAGCGAATAAAGAGGAAAGAAATGCGTCAGACAGGCAGAGAAATGCCAACAATCTGTTCCAGGCTCTGCTGAGCCACGTGTGTGTGTGTGTGTGAGAGTGTGTGTGTGCGTGTGTGTTGTCCGGCCTGAGGGTTGAACTTTCCCCCACTTCTCACAGCCGAGGCAGCAGCATTCCTGATTTATGTCGAGCAGCAGCTGCAGCCAGCAGGAACATCCCATAATATCAAAAACCTCAAATACCCCAAAATACTACAAAAAACCCCAAAGTACAGCAAACAGGAGGCGAGTTGAATGAGACGACCGCCATGGGCCACACACCACAAAATAAAAATGTGGGGCACCAAACACACACAACACCAGCAGCGTGCGTGGGTGCGTGCGTGCGTGTGTGTGTGTGTGTGTGACTGGCCCAAACTGGACTCACTGGGAACAATGGGAGCAGCAACGCAGCCGGCCTGTTGCATCATGGGCGTTCACTGGGACACCGGCCCTGCCTCTGGCTCCGCCCCCTCCACAACCAGCCAATCAGAGGAGCCCCTCTGCAGCAGCTCCTTTATATGAGGCGTGCGGCGTGTGTGAGCAGCAGAGGCGAACACGAAGCTTCCCGACACACACTCGCACAAACGCTCGGGATCTGACACACACCAGCATGAAGCTGCCACTCCTCCTGTTGCTCCTGGTGACCATCATGGCCCACGCAGGCTCCGCCTTCCCCGCCGAGCGCCGGGGCAAACACGCCTCGTGGGACGAGGTGAACGTGGTGGCCCACGGCCTGCTGCAGCTGGGACAGGGCCTCAAGGAGCACGTGGACAAGGTCAAGGCCCAGATGAGGGACGTCAACGCCAAGATGAAGACCTTCAACGCCACGCTGGGCGAGCTGCTGAGGAGGAGGCAGGAGCCCGAGCAGAGCCGGAAGAGCGGCGCCGAGGAAGAGGGGCAGAGGCTGAGGGCCACGCTGGAGCAGGAGATGAAGATCGAGCAGGAGATGATTCGCTCACGCATGGAGCGGCTGGAGCAGAAGGTGGATAAAGTGTACCGGGAGGAGAGCAACTTCAGCGAGGGAGCGGGAGCCGCGTCCGTCCAGGTGAGAGGAGATGGACACACACACACACTCATTGCTCATTGCTCCACCCCCAAGTGTGTGTGAGCTCACGCTGACCTCGGGCGACCTTCTGTGCAGAGGCTGGTGGACGCTCAGAACAGACGCATCGACGAGCTGGTGGAGAAGATCAGACAGCAGCAGGACAAGCTGGAGAAGCAAAGCCTCCACCTGCAGGACCTGCAGAGCAAAGTAGGTCACGCTCACACACACACCATCATTTAACACACACACACATTCACACACACACCGGCGCCGGAGCAACAACTGCTTCACGTTTGTGTCTAATCCTGCGTCACTTCTTCTTCTCACCGTGCAGAGGAGAGTCAAGTCACATCTACGCCGCCATGGAGAGGCCACGCTGAGGGCGGGGGCGGAGCCTGTAGAGGGCGCCACAGGTAACATCACACACACAACACCTGTAGTGTGTCAGGTCATCAAGTGGGGCAAAGGGCACAAATACACACAAACACACTCACACACTCAAGTTATTGCATTAAGTAAAAAATGAAACCTTTGCTCCTGCTTTACGAGGCAGGAGACACACACATGCACACGAACACACACACACACAAACACACTCACACTGCAGGCCTCGACGGCATGTGTGTGACGTCTCCCTCACCTTCCTCCCTCAGACTCGGCGGCTCGTGACTGCCACCAGCTGTTCCTTCGGGGTGAGAGGCTCAGCGGCGTGTACAGCGTCCAGCCCGATGAGGCTCCGCCCCTCAGCGTCTTCTGCGAGATGACCTCAGGTGAGACGCACACCAGCATGGCCGCCGCGGGTCCTCCCCACGTGTCGGCTCCAAGGTTCCTCATCCTGAACCTTCACTCTGCTTTCAGAAGGAGGATGGACGCTCATCCAGAGACGCCAAGATGGTTCCCAGGACTTCAACCAGCGCTGGGGGGTCTACCAGAGCGGCTTTGGCAGCCTGAGCGGTGAGGACTTGCCCCGAGTGAGACCACGTCTCAGACCGGTTCCTCCCCAAGGTCTCACCTTCTAAACGTCTGCATGTCTCTTGTCTCCTCAGGCGAGTTCTGGTTGGGCCTGGAGAACATCCGCTCGCTCTCCAAGCAGGGCCCGTACCTGCTGCAGGTGGAGGTCTCAGACTGGTCCGGGCAGCAGCACTCGGCTCGGTACCGGTTCCGCTTGGACGGAGAGGAGCAGATGTACGCGGTCCACCTGGACCAGGTGTTCTCCTCTGGAGATCTGAGGGAGGTGCTGTCCACAGGGGCGTCTGGTCTTCCCTTCTCCACCTCGGACAGAGACAATGACCTGGACGCAGACGTCAACTGTGCCGAGCTTCTCTCAGGTAGCGACTCCGCTCGGACGCATACGAGCCCATAGGTGGCGCCAATGTGGAGGAGAGCAGGAAGCTGACCGAACCTTCTCGTCCACAGGTGGCTGGTGGTTCAGCGGCTGCGGCGAGTCAAACCTCAACGGCAAATACTCCCGAAGGCCCAGCCTGATGAGGACGCAGCAGCCCAGTAGACACAACAGGATGTTCTGGACAACAATGGCCGGACTCCACGTCCCTCTGAGGACCGCCGTGATGAAGATCGCACCCGCAACAATACAGCAATAAAGGCGGGAGGAAAAAACAAGGACAGGCCCAGCAGGGCCTGTGTGTCCTCCACCCATCAGAGGGACGTGT
Source organism: Carapus acus (assembly GCA_900312935.1). NCBI lineage: Eukaryota > Metazoa > Chordata > Actinopteri > Ophidiiformes > Carapidae > Carapus > Carapus acus. The sequence continues at coordinate 24,072 of OMPJ01007798.1, read as the reverse complement.
GATGGGTCTGGACGTCTCTATGCTGTGCTATACACTCTGTCACATTGACAACAATATTTGTCCCTTTGTGCGGGATCTTGCATTTTTTTATTCAAAAATAATGAGATTATTTACTTTTTTATGATTAATGATCTTCATTTTTCTTATCATTTTTACAAAAGTGACAATTAAAGTCTAAAAGCTTTTCAAAAGTTTGCCTCCTCATTCATTCAGAATTGCGGAACAGTCTCACAGCTGGGCACGTCGCCCCCTGGTGGCAGGACGCTGCTGTAGTCCAGAGCTGAGTCCCAGTGGTCACCCCGATGGTCCACGGGGTCTCTGCTCAGTGAGGATGTGTGTGGACAGTCAGCTGATCAGCTAACTTGGTGACACACACTGCTCACCACACACTGTTCAGCCGCTCGCGTGTGTTGTGCGACAAACAGACCGTGTGTGTTGTCACCCAGTGTGTCAAAGGTCGTGCGGTGCAGTTTGTTATCACACAGTCACATTTATGATGTGATTGTTCCGTCCAAGGTGTATTTTCCACAAACACACTCTGGACCTTCACCCTTGGCATAAAGACATAAAGGTCCTCGGGTCACAGCTGGAGGACAGACGGCAGGACATGGCCGGAAGAGGAGCAGCTGTTTGGGGACGTGTAAACAAGTGATTCAACCCCGCCTCACTGGGCAAAGTGTGTGTGTGTGTGTGACTGTGTGTGTGTTTATGCATGTGTGTTGAGATAAACGTGAATGGCAGTGGGCACAGAGGGCAAACATCGGGAGGCCTTGATGCCGCGAGTGCCACTGTACGTGAAGCCTCAACAGGCGCACTGGAAATACATTTGGAGGTCCCGGCGCCCCCTACTGGCTCCCTGATGCTTCACCACTCAGACCTGTGAAGGCCGTCCCTCAGATATACTGTACAACATCTTGTTGGCAGACGGTTCAACACGGCAAAGACGGGTGGCAACGTGCGAGAAGGAGTCCGAAGCGAAGAGGCCAGGATGTCAGAAGCAGCAGGAGCAGCAGCAGGAGCAGACAGGAGCAGACAGGAGAGCAAGAGGCAGAGTCACAGCAGAAACATCTCCATCACCACCACAACACACTGCATCAAGTTTGCCAGCTGGACTGGTGATCCAGCAAGTAGCGCTTCAAATCTACACCCCATCGAGAGCTGTCTGTGGCAGAGCCCCATTGGGTGTGTGTGTTTTCTAAGCAGTGTGTGTTTCTCTGCTCTCCAGTGACAAGCACCTTCTCATCACATCCCCAGCAAGCTGCAAAGCAGCATGGGAAGCCAAAGTCTGCATGGCCATCATCGCCATCATCATCATCATCTCACTGACGCTCTGCAGCACTCAGACTGTGGACACACACCACCGAGGAGATGGCCAACAGCAAACCACAGCGCCCCCTGCTGGTTCTGAGTCTTCTAACTGAAACTAGGCAGAGGAGGGTGCGCCCCGGGTCTCCTCTCTGGTCCCATCAGCGTTGGCACATCGGACCATGTGGTGATGCAGCCGTGATGATGTCACTCACATGCCATTGGCCCTCAAACCACTGAAGCCCACACGGGGCCTTGGCACAGGAGGCTCCACCAGAGTCTGACCACTGACATGAGACGCAAGAGGACAGAAGGACACTGAGATGAGGAGGTGGGGAAGTTCAGCATCTCAGAGGTTCTGCTGCAGGAAATGAAGGAGCGTGATCTCGTAATGTTCCCCGGACTCCGGACATCGGATGCTGTGTCGCTCGTTAGGATACACCTGCAGGGGGCAGAGGGGCCGCCATCAGCGTGTGTGTGTGTGTGTGTGTGTGAGTGTGTCAGCGGTGTAAGAGGCCGGTGTGACGTCCGAGCCTCCTACCTGCAGGCTGTAGGGCTTCCCTGCCTGGATCAGCTGAGACACCAGGAAGTTGGTGTGGAAGAAGTGCACGTTCTCATCCAGGAAGCCGTGAAGGATGAGCAGCCTGTTGGGCCTGAGACAGAGGACAGAGGACACAGGACAGAGGACAGAGGGTAGAGTCACACGGGGGCAGGTGCGCCCAGTGTGTGAGCGAGGAGGCTCGTAACTACTCGCTCGCTGCGTCAGAGGCATCAAAACGCATTTACTGGCGGCGTCACTCACTCGCTGGGCAGCTTGTCCACGTGCAGGGCCACAGAACAGGCCTCGTAGCCCTTCTGGTTTTTCTCAGGCGTGTCCAAGTAGCGCTCGGTGTATCCCGTGTCGTAGGCCGTCCACAGCGTGACGGGAGCCCCGGCGATGGCCACCTGCAGACGGAGAGGCGGAGTCAGAGCGGCTCAGACCCTCTGAGCCAGAGCGTGCAGAGCTCCCGCGGCTCTCCCGACGTTACCTTGAAGACGTTGGGTCTGTGGATGAGGCCCATGAGGGCCAGGAAGCCCCCGTAGGACCAGCCGTGGATGGCCACGCGGCTCAGGTCGATGCACTTGTACTTGTTGGCCGCGTGGTGCAAACCCTCCACCTGGTCCTCCAGCTCCACCTCGCCCTGCAGAGCGGAGAGGTTGCTGAGCGTCACGGCGCCTCCTCAGGCAGAAAAGGCGCACAGAGCTCAGTCCTCTGGTACCATCCTGTCCTTCACGGCTCCCTCAAAGCTGAGCCCTCGCTGGCAGGAGCCTCGGCCGTCCAGGACCACCACCGCGTAGCCCAGAGACGCCAGCGTGCTGAGCCGCAGGTACTTCACGCCTTTGTACGAGTTGTTCACCAGCTGCACCTGAGACGCACAACCACGCTCACAAACCTACCGTGTGTGAGTGTGTGTGTGTGTGAGAGAGAGAGAGAGAGAGCTCAGACCTGCGGTCCTCCGTACACGAAGAGCACGGTGGGGTGCTTGCTGCCCGGCACCAGGCCCTGAGGTTTGTACAACATGCCGTACAGCCGGAAGCCCGACTTGCTCTGGAAGCTGAACATCTCTGGAGGGCTGAAGTCCCACGCCAGGCCTGCAAACCATCAGCCCACACACACACACACACACGGCGCTCAGACAGGCCCAGCCTCGCTCAGCAGGGACGTGTGCCGCTCCGTACCGTGGGACTCCATCATGCTGGCCCAGAAGCTGGGCTCTGGGGGCAGCGTGAGGCTCTCCGGGCAGCTCAGCTTGAAGACGTGCACGCAGGGCCCTTTGCTCAGGCTGCTGTAGTGGCTGACAAAGAGGTCGAAGGTCTGCGGGGAGGAGAGGCCGACAGAAGAGAGGGAGAAGCTCGGCGGCGAGTCGAGCTTTAAGGATGGCGCGCACGCGGCGGTGTGTGTGGGCGTGAGGTGTCGGCGTACCGGGCTGACCGAGCAGCTGTGGGAGAAGCCGGCTTTGCTGAGTCTCAGGATGGAGCCCGGCCACTGGTAGCTGGTCACGTACAGGTGGTGCTCCAGAGGAGAGTCCTTGGTGCCTTGGAAGTAAACCAGCCTCCTGGGCTCATCCACCCAAATCTGAGGGCTGGACGAGCGCTGCTCCACACACACAAAGCGAGAAAGGACCACATTTGACTTTTGGTCAGACTGCTGCAGAGCTGGAGCGCTGACACACACTCTGTTGGGCTCATTAAAGGCTGAGTGGAGCCTTCTGGAAGGTTTGTGCCATTTCAGATGCCCCAAGAAAATGCCAGCAAAGCCTGATGAGAGCCACTTTCAATGCTCCCGATGCGACAGTGCTCATATGAAATCTGCACATGCACCATAAAGGTCACGTCCACCTCAAACCTGTGTCCTCACCACAGAGCCACTCAGCCTATTAGGGGAACACCTTTGGCCTGTGGTAACACACAAACAAGAGGACGGGCTGACCTTTGCTCCGTGATTGGCCAGCACCTCCCACTCCCCGCTGGTGATGGTCACCTCCTCTTTGACCGCACACGTGAAGTCATCTGAGGCAACAGGAGGTGAAAAAGGTATCATCATATTGTCTTACTCACATTACCTCTGTCTGCCATGGTTTTCATTGTGGAAAATTATTTGATGTAAAATGGAGAAATCTCAATTGAAAATAGTGTCAGAGAGTGAACACAGCAATAAAATGCAGCCAAATAAAGATGTGGAGAAGACGTGTGTCCCACACAGCGAGAGGACAAGATGGTGACCAAAACGATGAAGATGCACTCACAGCGATCATCTTCTGAGCGTGTGGAGCTGCTGGACCAGTCAAAGCCGCGTCCCTGGAGCTGCGACGTGACTTTGTACAGGTGGCAGAAACCGGTCTTGGACTCGTTCACTGTGATGAAGGTGATCTCCTCATCGCTAGTTTGGATGAAGGGATAGAAGATGTCGTGAACCTGAGAATGAAACACGATGAATAGACTCAGCGTGAGCATTTGGAGGCGAGGAGGAGGCTGTTGGAGTGGCTTTGGCCTCACGTTGATCCAGATGTTGCTGGTCTCCTGGTAGATGATGAAGGGTTGGATGTTCCTGAGGGCCTCCAGGCTCTCCTCTCTGCTGGCCTCGTCCTGGCCCACAGGGATGAAGAACGCCGGGGGGAGCAGCACAATCTGGAAATTCTGCTGCCGCCGGTCCATCATGGCTGCCCAGGCGCTGATGTACAGAGGGGTCAAAGGTCAGACAAACCAACCTGCTCTTGTAACTTGAAGAACAGATTGTTGTTGTTGCTAATCAGCAGCACACAACTAAAACCAGGTGTGAGCTGGTGCTGTGAGAGAGTAAACGCTCACTATCGGCCGTCCCTGGTCCAGCCAGCTCTGGTGATGTACTCCACCGTGGGGAAGAGGCGAGCGAACGGCACGGCCAGCTCCTTCTCCTGCGTGCTGATGATCTGAGGGGGAAACCTCAGCCGCTCACGTCACGCTGACATGACGTCACATCGACATGTCCGACGGGGTTGAAACATGAGCTTACTTTGCCAAGACTGTCCGTTTGGATTGCTGCTAATTTCAGAGTGACGTCTGGGTTCTTGCTCCCTGCAGGTACATGCAAACGAGTCATCGCTCACACGCGGTGGGCGGAGGAAGGAAAAGCACGTGTGTGTGTGTGTGTGCTCATTGTGTGTTGTTACCTGCACGGGGATACCTGTACACGTCAGTCAGCCGCTCCTCCAGGGCAGGAGACGGGACGTGAATGAGCTCCACCTCTGATTCGTCCACCTCCTCGTAGAGGATGAGCAGAGTCTTGCCTCCGTCTGAGGCTGACAGCCAGACGAGTCCCGGTGAGACATGAGCACGGTGAGCGCTGCTGCTCCAGAGCATTTGGTCCTCACTCACCTTCAGTCGCTGCAGGTGACCACCAATAACCGGTGAAACGATCAAACTCCTCCTGAGTGACGAAAGTGGCCACGCCAGCTGACCTGGGATCCTCCTTTAGGTTCCCAGAGCCTGAAGGACAAGCACTGACATGAATGAAATGAAATACCTTCACCACACTATGTCTGCATCAGGGCTCGCCAGTGCTCTGGCTGCACGCACATGGGCGGCACAAGGACCACTTGAGGCTCCAGCGAAGTATGTTTTCAAACGTGAGGAATAATAACCACTGGCATGTGAGCAGTCTCTTCAAAAAGTATTGTGACTGCTACTGCTATTATAGTAATTATCATTATGATATTGCTAAAAAATGAGCCATGAAGTTTGCAGCTCAAATCATCAGCGACCCTCAGTCTCAGAAAGGTGGCTGACCTCTGGTCTACTCTCTGACTGCTCTGATGATATGCTGTCACTTTGCGCCCTCTGTTGGTCACTTTTATGGGCTGCACAATTTCCACGACATCTCTGCGTTCCTTTTTGTATTTTAGCTGCACTGTGTCTGTTTGCATTTCTTCTTTTGGTATTTTTGCATTTCTATCTTGCATTTCTGGTTTAGCATTCACACAGACTCACGGACCTAAAGCGCACGGATGGGTAACATTTAATCCCGCCTCTGCCAACCTTTGTGGCAGAATGTGAGCCTCCTCTCCTCTGATGTCTTGATGCTGGTCACCCAAATGTCGTTATTGGTGATGAAGGCGATGAAGTCGGGGTCTGCGGGGCAGATCTTTGGGTCCATGCGGGTGCCTGGACTCTGGCTCTTGATCTCCACTTGATTTGCTGGAGAGGTCTGCACACAAAATGACACCACTGGTGACAAAAGAGAACCAATCAGCTGTCCGGTTGGTTATTCTGTGTCCTAACACTCACATTGAAGCCGCTGGATCCACCATCGCGGCAGTAGAACAGGCTGCTGTTGGCCTGGAAGAGGAAGAGGCCGCTGGGCGGGTGGAAGTCGTAGGCTGTGATTCCCGACACTCCCAATCGCTTTCTCTCCCGAAGCAGCTCCTCCTCCCGGGAGAAGCTGCTCTGGTGAGGGCTGGCCTGGGTCCAGGGTGAATGATGGGAGGGAGACAGGCAGACAGACAGATCACACACACATGCACACGCACACAAACACCACAATAAGGACAAGCAAAGAAAACAGTTTTGCATGACACAGCTTCTTCAATTTAGAAGTCATAGAAAGGAGAGAGACGCAAAGAAACCTAACCTCAAAGTGACCCAGCAGTGGTTTCCATGACAACAGCAGCAGGGCCTCTTTTTGGATTTTTTGGGGAATATCAGAGTAGAGTAATGAGTTTTCCCGACTGGCGTAGGGCATCCCTGTTAGGCCAAAAATATGTTCATTCACAATTGTGATTACAGACTTCTGACAAACTAACCAGCTGATGGATCCCTGTCGATGGATCCCTGTCAGAATGCTTAGCGTTGGGCTTCCCTCACCAAGATAATATACACGGTGAGAGTGTGAGCCTGCGCCATCTGATTTCTGGACGAACTGGAAGTCGTGCGGTGCCTTGTTGATAACCACGCCCGTGCTCTTGCGGCTCTTGCGAATGATCTTCCGTAAGTCGTCCCACGTGTGCTTCTCCACCTGGAACTTGCTGGGATTCACGTCCTCCATTTCCACCACCTCTGTGCTGTCTGACAGCTCCTCCGCCGCGGAGCTGTGGGCAAACATCTGACCAGTTAGCTCACACAACAGACACAGCGAGCAGTGTACCAGCTGAAGATGTCACACACAATATATCTGTATGTCATGTCTGTTCAGTCTGTCAGGTCACAATAACATCTAATATCATAAACACGTCAGATATAGCATAACAACAATAACACTACAAAATGATTCTGTTGACGATTTTAATTATAATTATCATTATCTGTAGTAGCAGTAATATCAATGATGACGACAATGATAACGAGTGTTCGTGAAACTAAACCTGGGAACACGATTATCACTATTAACGTGATTGACTCTGGTGAGTGAGAAAGCTAAATGATTACATACCTTTCCATGCTGTCCTGAAGTTTAAGCCTCTTTCCTCTGCGCATCAACTGGTCGAAAACCCTGAGCCCAGCCTGGCATCCTGCGGAAAGAAACAGAGGGGAGAGAGAGAAAACAAAAGGTGAGTAAATCAAGGAAGTTGCTGCCACGCTCATCCACAATCCAACAGCTAATCTCCTTATTAACCCAGACAAAGTGTCCGGCTGCCGTGACTCAGGCCACAACCCATGCAGGCCATTCGCCTCTGAGCGTCCGCCCTGTCCCAGTGTGCGTCCACTGACGGCTAACTTTCCGGCTGTGTGTTCCTCATAAGGAGCTCCAGAGTGTGTGACTCGCCGGACAAATCAACTTCAGCACAGAAGTGGCAAATATCGCGCAGTTACTCCGTATTTTACAGGTCAAGAGGAGTCATTCGCATTGTTGGGGTACTTTTATCCCAGACACTGAAAAGATACCTCAACTGTGAAAGTCAACCTGTAGGTTTGAAAAACAAACTTTAGATTGGTCCATAGTTATTACTCTAACAGTAATTAATGTATCATCTGTTACATGAATACAGGGTGTATCTGTTGAGCAAACGTGTATCTGTTGAGCAAACAGGAGATGGAAACAGGTTGCTCCTGCTGGGGCAACAACTGAGGGGGGCCGCCAAAGAATAGGAGCGAGAGGGCTGCATCATCACAGCTTAAACAACGGTTACAATAACTGCTTCACTGTTTAATTGTTAGTTGTTTAAGACTTTTTGAGCTGGTGTTTTTGTTTGTGTACTAGACAGGGACAGATCCTATTATTTTGCAGGGTAAATATAAGCCTCAGAGCCAGGAAAAGACAACTTCTATCTTGGACAAAGACAATTCTGAGACGTTGTGCTCATTATCTGTAACTTTTCCATGAATGCAACAACTTTTGGTGCGTACTTAGGGAACAAAGTTTATGCTGTGACAATTTATATTGGAAGGTATCGCCTAACTAGGGCATCTATGTTGAAAAATCAATACGGGCGCAATTGGTCTCTCGACATTGTGTTTGGACACTCTGAGATCAAGGTTGAAGTCTTTGGCTCTGACGCACTGGGATACACGCTGTGTTTTTGAATTCATCTCTGATCGTACAGGCTCGAGGTATGATCGATTTGTATGAATATTACTTGCACATATTCATACTGTGCTATATATTAAGTTCGGTGGTGATGTTAACATCAAACTAACCTAATTTGTTAACACATCTCCATCCGTGACAGGCTGCTGCTATCACGTTAGCCGCCGTAGTCAGACAGGAACTGAAGACTCGTTTCCTGCCAAAATAACACAAATGACATTGTTACTGTCCCACGACAGGTTTAACCATAACACTTTCAGTCTTCCTGGCATTCGTCTCAAGCTGTCCGTGTTATGAAGGGTTAAAAGAGAAAGAAACGTGAGTGCGTACATACACAGAAGTTACTTTCCATCAGGCAGGCGAGCGGCGGGGAACTGTGCGGAAGTGACGCGTGACTCACAAAAGTCTGCAAGGTGATTGGCTTAACTCAGCCAATAGCAGCGTGCGTGAGAAAGCGGGAAGGCGTGTATCTGGGCGATAGGGGGCAGAGTAGAGCCACCATGTTAGAGCAGGATGTCTGTATTTCAATTGTTCTCTGTACACTGAAATGTAGAACCATCTCACTGGAGCAGATACGCAAATTCCACTTGTGATAACGCAGACAGACATTCAGCGAAGGATGCATCATCATCACATCCATATGTACTACACTAGTGTACAAATGGATGCATTCATTTTCCATGATCGGGTAACCCCTCTGTGTGCTCCTACAGCTGCAGACCACTCTGGTTCTACTCAGAAAACAATATTGTACTTACATTCTCTCTGATGATGGCAAATCTAATAATCTGACAATTCATCGCTCTATTGCACAAAGCAAATGGAAATATTTGTATCTTTCAAAACATTTATTTTCAAATAATCCTCTCTTTTGCATAGTGCGAAATGCACCCAAACAGCCACCTGAGGGAAGTCTACATTTTAAATAAAAAAACAAGCGAAGTGTACATTTTCAGTACAAAATTCTTTTTAAAAAATTGCACAGTCTGTGTATAATATATATATATATTCATAATCTCCATTTTAAACAAACTTTAAAGGCTCAGAAAGTAAACAAAAGTCACCAAATGAAAAATAAAAATATTTTTTCCTAGACTTTAAAGCTGAGGAAACTTGAAACCCTGTTTATTTGTTTTCACCATAAATATACATATTTATATGCAAGTCTCTTTACATATAGCCTCTGTGCTAGTGTTTGACCGGACAATCAACATTATTGCAAGGTAGTTAAGATCTACTATAAAACATGGTGGTGGGATTGGGGATAAAAGCTTTCAGCTCAACCTTCCATAAATTATTCAACAAAAAGAACAGAAAAAACAAACACAAAATACAGAATCCAAAAACAAAAGAATGGGTTTCTTAAAAACCCCGTTTCTGCGACATTGTAACAGAATTTCCTGGATTCCTGCCCTTGATAATTCTGTTCCACAAATTGGGTATTTCACATTCGCGCAGAATAACCCAGAAGTCCAGTTTTGCTCTGTATCAAGAACACCCATATCCCTGACTTTTTTGTTTTCTTCTTGAATTTTGAAATTTGCGCCCCTGCCCAGGGTGGAGGTGGCAGTCAGCGTCGATAGGGGTGGAAGCCCTGCACGTTGTGGTTCTGCCCTCTCCCAAACGCGGTGGCGGCCGACTGGGGCGCGGCGGCAGGCTGGGCCGTCGGGGCCCCGTACGTGGCCGTCGGCTGGCTGGGGTCGGCAAAGCTGTGACCAAAGGCGCTGAGGTCCTGGCCATAACCTGCGGCGGAGAGCGGACAGATGGTCAGGGGTCAGGCTCAGCTGGGAGGTCTGCGGGGAGAGGCCCGCACCACCGCTCCACCATCAGCATCTGCTACGTATACTGTCGAGGGGATGACTTGAGAAGAACCGCACAGAGCTATCTCTCAAGACCAGCGCACCCGCAGACATTTAATCAGTGCACATTGGGTGGCGCCATCTCCCTCCAAGCAGGGAGGGGCCCGACACAACACCCACAGAGGAGGTTAGGAGTTCACATGTTGGTGAAATGGCCATGATGTCCTGGAATTCTACAGTGTTTTGTGTGAAAGTCGTTTGCTGATGCAGAGGCTGGCCGAAAATACAAACCACACCGAGCCAGTTCACACCCGCACCGATCAGGAGGGATTCTCGGGGTACAAAAGGCCACTCCTTCTATTAAGCGGGTGACTTTGAATTGTGCAAGGTTATTCAATTACATAAAAGTGGAATGGGAAAAAGAGAAAGGCAAGGCTAGGAGGAGAAAGAAGTGGGCAAACATGAAAATACATTTCTTTTGGGGTGTTCAAGGCGCCTCGTGAACAGACGACAACAGAGGAGAATTGCAAAGAACAGGAGGGCAGCCCCAACCCAGACTGCCAAAACTGACCAATCTGGGAGGGGATCCAAATTTGCTGTGATTGCGTCCTTTGTTAGATCCTCCTTCGATTCTCACCCCTTCCGCTGTGACATGGATGTGAATGTGGGGAAATAATGGGTGACTGGGCCGCAGATGCGTACGGGCGACGGAACCATGGAAACCGCTTCTAACGATTAGATCATCCTTTATTTAACCGGCGAAGCGATGCAGACGGCGGGCGGACAGACAGGATGGGATCAGACTGTGTAGTAAAACCTCAGCCTGAGGGATGCCAGACACTTGCTGCTTGAAATGTTCAGCACCAAATGTAAATTTCTCCCACCGCCTCTCGGCAATGGATGGCTGGGTTGTACTATACTCACAAGTACAAGCACTACTTTGTATGTACATGCAAAATGTACATGCAAATATGTCAAAGAGCCAAAAAAAAAAGAAAAGAAAAGAAAAAAGAAAAGAAAAGAAAAGAAAAGAAAAGAAAAGAAGGCGAAGAACCAGGCTGCAGCTCTACCAGACTCTACAGCTCTGAACATGAGCTACTTTGGTGGTTGCAGAAGACAATGCTGGCACCTACCTGCACTATATCCTCCCTGCTCATCCTGACCATAACTGTGAGAAGGACGCGTTGGTCCGTAGGCAGAGGGGTCCTGAGGGTATGTACCCAGGCCTATCAGGGAGACGAGGAGACCAGGTTGACTGAACCCAGATACTGCTGGCCTGCTCATTTACATATTCTACTTCCCCCTTACTGAGCTCTATGGTGATATGTGGGATGGCACTTGCTTCCCTGCAGTGAGCCCGCAAAAGCATTACGGCCCAGCCTCTTCTGGGAGAGAAAAAAAGGAGCGTGTATGTGTATGTGTACGTGTGTGTGTGTACGTCTCCAGTTGTTTGCTCCAGCCTGGTCTGACAAGATTTGTGAAATGTACAAAATATCTTCCCACCACAAAAAAAAGAAAGAAAGAAAGAAAGGAGGGAGGGACGAGAGAAAGAAATAAACTAAAAACCTGAGTGACTGTGATCACAATGGGGTGCCTCCATCCTGCCAATTTAACTTAACCATGAAGCACCATCTTGGATGTGGCACCACCATAGATCAAAACAGTGCCTACCTACCAGCCTACCTGCATTAAATCATCTAAAATCTGCTGCCCAATGTAATTCTATTATTCACCTGTGATACTTCACCAACTCCTCCATAAAATTTCACTAACAAATTCCTCAAACCTGCAGTTCCTGAGATCTAGCAGAAAGCAAAACCTATCTCACAAGTATCTGAAACTTGCTTCCACAATTTTATATGCACGAGTGGATGCTGTTGATTTAACTAACTGTAATCTGTTACATTTATGGTTTGTTGAGTAATAGTATAATCGTTTCAAGTAAAAACTGCGCTGAGGCGGATATGACAAACAGCAATGGACGGCAAGAGGGCCCTGTTTATCTCTGACATTTCTTGTGTCGGAACAACACAAAAAATGGAGAAAAACCAATAACAACCTTCAATATAACTTATCTAACAAGCAAGTTTAGATTCCAATGGAGGATACAAAGGATTTCCAGGGAGGAACGGTCTAAACAAGACCCACCTCTAATGAGTGACAAGCCGAGCTAATATTTGAGACCATGCTCTATGTCCAGGACTGTGAGGCTGCACAACAAACTCTTCACCACTTGGCAGAGCACCTGGACAAGCAGCAGAAACTAAATGCAAAAGCTGGATGGAGGAGAAGCATGACTGAGGACAATGAGCACCTCAGAGGACGGACAGCTGTCACTAAGCAGGGTGAAGCAGCTGTAGGCCGGGTCGGTGAGGACGTTGGTGAGGAGGTCGGTGAGGAGGCCGCTGGCCAACAAACAGGTCGCCTTCCTCTCATCTGCCTGTGTGACCGTATGGACGATACTTTGGTATTTGTGCTACTTTGTCTCAGCTGTTTCTACCTCAAAACACCTTGTTGTAATGTTGCACCCCTTGCTTTGGAAAAGCTGCTGGGATTTCAAAATTTGATATGACGCATCTCCATTATTTATGGAATTGCCTCAACAGGGTGACTTGAATAAAGGCCACCTGCACTGTCAAATTGTAGACGAGGCAAATGATGTTCCTGCCATCTCCAAGATTGTCGGAAAAAAACAAGGAAAAAAAGGGAGACTGAAATTGTGACAGGAAAGCGTCGGCCAAGACTCAATACAGTCCTTGTTGTCAAGCATTCACGGGCAGATGGACGGACGAGCATGCCTCCGGTGACAAAACAAAAAACACGCAGTCGCTGAAAAATGCAGACAGGATACTTGTCAGGTTGCACATGATGCCCCATTTGTGACATGTGGTCAGAGCATCAGCATGCCATTGCGATCATGCCGAGACGAGAGAGAAAAACAGCACAGTTGTTAGCGGGGAGGAGCAGGAGGAAGCAGGAGTGATCCAATGTGGGGAGTCCGGCCCATACAACTTTCCCATACAGGTAACGCCGCTTTGAAATGAAATAAACGGAAAAGCGAAGGCAGGATGATCTAATCTAGAGCCATCGAGACAGACATCAGCAGCCCAGGGAACAGAACCTGGAGCTTCTGAGGACTCCAGAACATGGTGGAACTTTGCTGGGAGCATCTTGACAGCAGAACTAGAGGGGATCATGTAGGCAACAAGAAAGTGTGCATGTGAAGCTAAATGGTACCAATAGCAAGCTGCTGCTGCTGCGGTGGCTGCTGCTGTTGCTGCTGCGGCTGCCGCGACGATGGCCGTAGCTGCTGCTGGGCCTAATGGTCCTGGTATCCTGTTGTTCCACCTGATTTCATCACCGGGGAGATGGGCAGGATGTGGGGGCAGCGGAAGACAAATGGAAGGGGACAGAGAAGGGCAGCGCACTGCATCTCTTACCATACTGGCTGTAGGGGAACTCAGGCTGGCCCGTGGGTGCTTTGCTCAGGTCCTGAGTTGGAGTGGTGGCGGGGGCGAAGCCCAGGGGTGCCGTTCCTGGAGTGGTGGGTGGAGGGGGCACTCCCTGGGGAGCGTATTGGTCCGCCTGCGGTGTGCCAAAACTGTAACCTGTCGGGGGAAAAGACAACACACAAAACTATGTTGACTCGGTTCAGTCAGAGCTGAGAGTTGCAGGAGTGTCACATCATTGGGTGACGGAGGGTCAAATAAGCCATCTCGAAGTCTCGCATTTTGATATCTACTTGAGTCAGATGGTGCTTCCTAATGCCCGAGAGTCTTGAAATATCTGCTTTGCAAAGTTGCAGTGATACACCAGAGCTAAACGTCATGTAAGGGCGGTAACTGACCAAACGGAGGGGGTGCTGTGCTGTAGCCCTGCTGAGGGTAACCCTGAGGGGCAGCGAAGCTGCCAGCTGGAGTTGTGACCAGAAATGCATTGAAAGGAGACGGAGGCTGGGTGGGGGCTCCCCTGCTGGCTGACAGTGGAGGTCCATAACCACCTGTGAAGACAAAAAAACACGTGTCATGGCCTCACAAGGTCTTACAGAGCAAAGATTGACTGTCACTTCATCTCTTTTGTGTATCATGTCAAAGTTGCAGTGAGTCTTGCAATGGCCACATCAACATTGTACCAATTAGGTTATCATCTCAGATCAAAATCTAAAATAATTCTATGGAGAACAACAAACACTAAGAGGACACTCTAACCTATCTGCACAAATTGAGAGATATTCAAAGAGATTGCCAAAGCAAACATCTCTCTTGAGAGCAGGTCTAGTCTTTGTTTGGCTGACATTGTGGCATTTTGCCTTCCTTATCCTGAGATGTGCAGATGTGACAGTGGCCTTCTAAGCACACATGGCACTAACACCTTTCTGGTTCGGCCCTTAGTTCCTGCAGGACCTGCATTCTTTTCATCACCTTAGATCATTGGAAATCCTCATCTAGAGGTCTCCTCTGAGCACACCGCAACAACACAACAGTGAGCACGGGGAGCAGGGCTGGAAGTGACGATATGGGCCTGACCAATAGCAGAGGGAGGCCCCAAAACATTCAAAGCAGCCATCTGTCTCCGGCAAATTATCAGTAGCCTCAGCCGCAGCCACGTAGGCGGCGATAACCAGGTTTAACTGCCACCGGCCGAGTGGAAACAGCAGACTGCAACGCTGTCTCCACAGCGCAGGAGATAAGGCCACGGCGGCGTGCTGGAGTGTTGGTGGGTGTGTTTGACTGAGGCGGAGGGAGGCGGTACGTACCGATGGGCTGGCCTGTGGTCGACACCCACACTCCTTGGGGGTGGAAAAAAGAAGAGAAGACTTTTAAATTGAGGATGACTGTACCAAGAGGCTTAAAAAATTAACCTCGATAATTGCGGTTGACTGTAAAGATAGTGGCAATTTCCCACAGAAACAAGCGTTCTCCTCCTGTAGCATGCTGCTCTCTGGGCCCCGGTCCCACTCACCATGTGTTCCGTACGGCTGTTGCCAGCCCTGAGCAGGCTGTGCTGTCCAACCATTAGCTGCACTCAATATGCCCCTGGGTGCCCACTGGCCTGGGCCGAGCTGGCCCGGAGCTTTGCTGTCACGGGGCTCCGCCTTCTTTACTTCCACCTGGGCAAAGGACAAGGGGAGCACGTTTGGCAATACCGGCATGTCGGCCATCAAGTCCCTGACCTAAGCAGACCTGTCCTACACTGCCATTTCTGAGCTCATCGCTTTGGGCCGGTGTGAAAACCTAAGTCCGTTTATCACTGTGGTTTAAATGTAGAGTTTAGTGGTATTACTGTGTATGAGAGAGGTGCGCAGCTATGTGTCTCAGGTAGCTCAGCAGGTAGGGCCAAAATTATACTGCGTAAAAATGCATCTAAATGCAAAAAACACTGTCAGCTGGAACTGAGATTGTATTCAACTTGTGCCTGAGAAACATAGAGCCAATATTTTCTCAAATAAAGTGACCAATATTTAATAATTAACATCTAAAGGAGGGTCGTGACTTACCTTTCTCCAGCTAATCCTTATAGAATGTATTACATACTGTATATTTTAAATATTGTTTTAGTGGGGTGGATGACTGAGGAGATCTGTAACTAGGTCCTAACAGAACTTTAACATGCAGACAGAACATACGATGTCGCTTCAGTCAATTTTAAGATGAATCTTCATACTGTGTCACAGGTGAGTAAATAACTGCTGCTGAATAGAAATGACATACTGCATGTGTATGCTGCAGCTTTTAAGTCTGGATGGCAAATACTGCACGGATGTAAAACTAAATCACATTTCAGGTTCGCTCCCATCAGCGGTCGGGCGCCAAGCCACCATCAATAAATTTGAGCTTTCCCAATTTCCTATCAGTGCTGTTGGCCAGACCTGCTGCGCCTCCACCACGGTCCACTGCTCAAATAACAAAACTTTGCTGTGTACGGCGGTGGCCCAGCTATCAGCAGCTAACCAGAGCAAAGAATCAGGCTGAGACTAAGGGGGAGCCGACCAGAAATAGACTGAGGGGTTGAGTTATTGGGGTCACCTTGCAGGAGGAAAACGAATCGCAAATTCCTCCTTGCTTTAAGGTGTTGCCACTTTCCCAGCCTCCCCTCTTCCTTCTCTGTCGACCTAATTACATGCACATGTTTCCGGCAGTGGCCCCGCCGCCGCCGCCGCCGCCGGCAGCTACCTGAGCACTTCTCCCGTGGGCATCATGGCTGCGAGTGATGGATACCATGACTTCTGTACAGTCCCCACCAGCAGAACTGGGATTTGTTGCACAGTTTGATGTGCTCCAATTTCTAATTTTGTAACTCATATCTCCCAGCCTCCCTCAAGTCCCGGCATAAGGTAAAGTCAAGTCAAGAACAATGGATCAAGGCGAAACCTCCATTCCTGCTGGAAATGAGGGCAAAGTCAAGGAGGGCTGCAGCCTGCGTGTAGAGCTCGGGCGAGTTACGCCAGCTCTGGATCGTCTCTTTAATGCAAATAAGATCTGATATTCTGAAATTTTGAATTCAGTATCAGAGATAATAAATTGAATAGTGACAGCACACAACGCAAACATTAAATGTTTGCATTACATGCTCACCACGTGGCAGCAATGCAAAAAAAACAAACAAAAAAAAATCAGTGCAGCAGACATTAGTCATTTGGATAAAACAACTTTGTCGGAGGATTCACACACTGGTGTTGGCCAGCCGCAGAAACCAAAGTGTGGCCAACAAAATCACAGATTTGTGAAGAATAAAATCATTCCCTGTTGGCGAAAAGAGAAACAAAAGAGCGGAACTGACAGAATTTCAGCCATGTAAATGACAAATTGATGCTGTCTGCTTACGAGCATGTTAGATAACAAACTCGACGACTGTGCAGGACGTCGGGTGGAATATCGAACAACTGGCTCTCAAGTGCGTCAAATGAAACGTAGAGCAGAGGAGCAATCAGCTGGATAACGACTGGGAGAACGTACCGGCGCGTCTGACTTACGGCTTCATGCTCCCACAAATCACTGCTGTCTGCGTGGAGGACGGCGAGAACACGGGAGGAACCACTGTCCTCCCTCATCTCCGGGGCTGATTCTAAAATGTCTCCATTGGGAGAGGAGCAGCCGCTGAGTTACAAGGAGCTTATGAATGGAACTAAAGGCCACGTGCGGAGAGCAAACCGACCAGACGTGAAAGATCTAAGACTTTCGTCCGATGGAGAGGCGGGACCACGCAGATGCACTACGACTCGGTACTGACAGCAAATACAATGACTGTCAGCGGCTGGGGGGGGCTGTCGTTTCAATAAAAACCCGCATGTACGCACTATATTTGCCCTGTACTGGTGAAATGGCCTTTGCGGCATTAACCCCGCCCACCTGGCACAGCCAGGGGTCAAAGCAGGAGAGACACAAGCATTTGGAGGAGCCCTGCCTTGGTTGGAATTGCAGACACAGTATGGAGATTCTTCAAATGAGGTCACTGAGTTGAGATTTCTCTCTGTAACGTTTCAAAATGAAAACAATAACATGTTGGCTTGAGAGTGACTTGCCAACAAAATCTCAAAGTAAACAGAGGAGGAAACAGAGGAGATGGGACCAATCCTTTAGGCGACTCAAATGGGTGACGTGAATTAACGTTTTATGATTTCCAATCATGCCTTTTGGTCCGCGACCTTCCTCACATGAGGAGAGCATAATTTCCTCCTATTCTAGTGCAGTTAAAGCATCCCAAAGGAGAGGTCAATTTAAACAAAGCCTTGGGCGACAATGAAACCCTCGTGTTGCAGCAGCTTCAAACTGCCTTTCAAAGCGAGAGGAGCGTGGCACTGGCACGCCAGGAACAAAAATATATATTTCTATACTAAGCAGAGCATGAGAACGTCTATATCCCGATGTTAGGACTGAATTTGTAGGCCGAGAGGTGGCGCTAGATGTTTGATACAGTGGAACGGGATCGAGGCTCCCCATGTCGCCCAAGCCTCCGTTTGCTTTTATAGATAAAATAAAACTACAACTACACACTTTTTTGCCCATGATGTCGTGAAAATGCATGTTGACAGCCTGGTCCACTGATTGTTCGGCCTCGAAAGTAATAAATCCAAAACCTAGCCAACGACCAAGAGTGAATCAAGGTAGCAGGGGGGGTTGTGACAACACAAGATGAAGAACAGTATTGGGCTTCAGCAGAGTGAGGGTCCGTCAAGTGGGAGCTGAGGGCTCCTGGGGTTCGGATGATGTTGCAGGCTAGCAAAACAAC